>JAQFZN010000254.1:0-37932 GCA_034687075.1 Geophilus carpophagus
TTTTTCTACATTTACGAATTTATATAATTTATAAGATATAATAATTATTAAATGAGTATAATCTATTTAGTGACGTTACTAACACTAGCGCTGCTGTGGATGAAATGCGAATTAAACTATTATTTTTCATTCATCTGTCTTTACATTGTTTGTTTCGAACTGCAACTTATTCCTTAAAGTGCAGTTACGTCTATTCTTATAAATTTTATGTATGATGTCATCTTTAAAATTCGATAGATGTCATTTTGAGTGAAAGGGAAAAGATCCATTGTTTATTCAACACACTATAAAATCTTGTAAATCAAATTTTTCTACAATTTTCAAATATTTTCCCACCTTTAAAAAAATCACTTAAACGATGAGTAATAACAAAGAAAATGAAGCGGAGCAACAAACATTTGAAGTTGGCCGACACTCGTAAACTGGTCATCATTTCGATCTTCAATCGCCTTTTACAACCAGACATTAGTCGACTGCATTCGCGGTTCAGTTGATTCTTAAGAAGTGGACGGAAGTCATCGTGGTCAGTATATGATTGTAATCAAAAAGGACACGCACTGCCCTTTGATTGTAAACAAGACAATCCATCAGAAATGTCTCCTACTCTTCACACAAACGAAGGAAGAGATGGGGGTAAAGTTCCATGACGAGCGAGAGCAGTCATCCGAAGTGCTCGCTCTCCGCCATTCAAGAGTCAAACTATTCAGTCGACGGACTTTCACTCGGCAGGATATTGGGTCAATTGAGAATTCGCCCGCTTCCCCATTTCCTATTGACACATTTAGACGAGTCAAAAGCTACTCGTCCACAACACTAACAACGTTTACAAATTCCTAATTTAAATCAATACCGATCGATAAGTTCATCTACGTTCCAGCAGTCAATATTCGTCTCCTCGTTTAAGTTGCAGTTTGTCCCGTGAAAACTCAACGATGGAGACGTAACTAGATATTTCTTCTCTCAGTGCCGAATGAGTCGTAAGAAATAAAATCAATAGTGCAAACCGAGTTGACAGCTGATCATTTGATCTTAATTTCCACTCGGCACCAACGGGTCGCTGAACTCATCTTTCGTTTCCAACAAGCTACCTTTTAAAGAGAAATCTCATCTTTCACACTATTCACTTTATCATTCGCCTTCACTAAACAAGTCAACTGTTCGATTCTCCAATCTGCCGTTCATTTCGTGTTCATCGTCAATACGGCCTTTTATGCATTCACTTGACTTAGCTCCTTAATTACATTGATCAGATTTGCATGAATTAAGGTAAAGCACAAAAGAAACACCAATCTGTGGTCGGATGCGCACGCAACCGAACCCTTTCCTCTTTGTCTTGTCTTCGCTACGACATGAAAAGAGCTCCACTTGCAATCTCACATCTTCCGTCCTCCTTCGCAAACCCCTCTCTCCCTCATCCAATCTTCCAATTCCCCTTACAAACTTTTCACGACCCCGAACTCCTTATTTTTAATTCGCAAAAATAACCTTTTAAAGTGATGTATCTTAAATCTTCAAATCCGTAGGCCAAACTCAGTTCATTCACGTCAAGACCCGAGATAAGTCAGGTTGAAGACAGATAGAAGACCTCGCCAGTTATACTAATGGCATCCTTCGCATCAACTGAATTGGCGAAATGAAGTGATCCCCCTCTCATCCCTCCCTCCCTTTACCTTCTTCTCATTCGACTGATAGTCGTTTGCACATGTCTCCGACCCGATTGATTCCTGCGTGAAGAGGAGGGTGGAAAAGTCGACCCACAGGGCAATCACCGTCGCCTTTTATCTATAATGAAAATCGTGACAGCAAGCTCGACTCTCTCGAGTTCCCAAGACGCGCGCAAGACACTACTCAAACGGCTCAACAAATGCGCACTTCATCAAAATGCTATGCACAAAACAAAACGAACAATGCAATGTCATAAAATATCACCTAATAAATGACCAAAATCTTTTATTTATTTATTTTTATTTATTTTTTATTTTATTTTTAGCATTGGCTCAATTTTCTCTTTCTTCTTTCAACACCTAATTTTTAAAACTTAAAAGTTGGAAACAGAGAAAGAAAAATAAAAGTTAAATGGCTTTAAATGTTGTTGTAAAAAGATAAAAACTTACAACATATCGGTAAATGGTGGAACTTGTAGCAAGCTTTAATTAATCTTTTAACATCCCACTTCTCTTTTGTACATCAAACTAGAAACGTGTCTTTCCAGCTTGACCCGGCGTCGAATGTCTCTTTCATCCTCCAGGGAAAGAGTTAAAACGTACGTGAGAGGCAAGGAAAGGTCGACGAGTAAAAGAGAACATTTGCCAGCACAAGACATGTACATCATCCCATTTCAATTGAATAAAACTTCTTCAATATGTCTTGTTCAATTTGCACCTCGATCAATTATTGATTGCTTACACAATTTAATGGAAAAACCATTACAACTTCATTTTCCCCTTTATTTTTTTTTATTCACAATGTACACATACAAGAACAGTATTCAAGAGTTGAGTGTGAAAAAAAAATTCTTTGTGCACACACATAACGCCATTCTGCACTACACTGTATATAGCAACAGAAAAGGGACCCGAGGGAAATAACAACTTCAGTCCCTCTTCTGGCAGATTCATAAAGAAAACAACGGAAAATTTTCTCTCCTATACCTGTCTTGTCGGGATAAATTGCAAGCCCAATATTTTTTCCTAAAACTTTCCAATAAGTTACTGATTCTAATCTTTTAATACAATATCCAAAAAAAAATCTAAAAAAAAAATTATAAATTTAGAAAAAATAAATAAAATCAATCTCGAGCGTGATATTTTTAAACATTTAATTGGAAAAAAAAATAGATTTCAAAGAAAGAACTGAAATAGCAGAAAAATAGTAACTCGATATATAATAATAAAAAAAATTTCTATTTTTAACCAAACCTTGAGGAAAAAATTCCAATCAATATATAAATTTTATCAATAATTTCAAAAAAATAGAAATAAATGAAATAATAATCATAAACATCGCCTGGCAACTTCTTCTGTCTTTTAACAACAGACATATTACTCAACAACTATATAATTCGAATCTAATCTTCTTATGAATTTTTTTCTTAAATCAAATCAAAAACTCAAATCAAAATTAGAAAACAAAAAAATAATCTCATTATATTATACTTTGAAGATGCCCATATGTCTCTAGAGTAAGACATAACTAATTGCAAAGCTAAGCAATTAAATCAGCAATGACTTACACATTACCAAAAAAAATAAACAATAATAATTTCTAATTAAGAGACAAAATAATAAATAAATGATACATAAGAGCTAGATTTATAAAAGTTACTCTATAAGCTAACCACAAAAAATGTGAGCAAAAACAAAAGGAAGCTAAGTGGGCAATGGGGCAATTGCCGTGCTAATGGCCAAGGACAATGACAAGAAAGGCAATTGCCACCACCAGGAAATGGACTAAAGAGAAGATCTTAGGACTTCTACTGACTTAACTTCCCAAGTATCAACTTCCTTTTCCTAAACCTTCCTTTCAATATAAACAACTCATTGCTTTTTCTTCTCAACTTTTTATTTTACCAACAAACTTATTATCAAGCAAACACCATAAAATTGAAGTCTCGGTTTCACTATTAGTAGAAAAGAAGAGAAAAGAGAAAAAAAGATGGGGAAATAAAATAAAAATCTTGGTGAGAGATAGAACCAAGAGAGAGGACTAAGGAAACAAAAAAGGTAAGTGGCTATAAATCCGAAAGCTAACTTTCCCCTTCAAGAACTGATTGTTTGTCACACTGGTGAGCTCATCCAATTGTCTGGCGCCATAGTAGAATTCAATCAAATTCGGGAAAAGACCTAAGTCTCCAAAATACTACGGCACAAAACTGGAATTTTTCCATTTCTTTCCTTCTTCGTGCCGTCTGGACTCGGCACATGACAAATCGCAAGACACCACCAGAAGCCACTATGAATCAACAACTCCTACACTCCTCTTTTCAGCATTCGCCCAAATGAAATCTCAAAAAATATTTATATTAAAAAAAAATTAATTATAAATTATTCCCCCCAATAAATAAATAAATAATAAGAAATATTTTTTCCTCCAATCTATTCATTCGGTTATCTGATTCTACCTTTCCCCTTTTCCAGCCTCCATTCATCTGGCATCAGATACTACATTTACGTCTTCTTCTTATCATCTTACCTGCCACCTTTTCACACATTCTCAATCTGCTCAAAAATCAACACATCTTTTCACAACGACAAGAAAAGAAGCAGAAAAAAGTAAAAATCCTTACATGAAAAAAAAGAAAAAATAATCAATTTCACCACCTACAACTTGCTGATGAAAAATGACTATCTCTACCTTCTCTAATCAAATTCTTCCATCAGACATCCAATGTAGACGTTAGTTAATAAAATGTCACCTGTCTGCACGAACACGCGGTAAAATGACAGAAATCCAGATTGAAATCATCACTGACATTGATATCCAACAACTTGCACATTTCACACACCTATAATCCTTTTACATAACTTACTTCGCTAAAACTTGTTCCCTTTAAATTTATAAAAATAAAAAATAAAGCTAAATAAAATGTGATAAATTTTTTTTAAACATTTTCTTATATATTTTTTCATGTTTTGCTCACCCTTCTCTTTTTACCAAAAACTTCACTAAATATAAAGCATTTCCCTCGGGTTATATGCTATCACACAAAACAAAATACAGTGCAGTTCAAGAAGGTCAGACAACGTAAAGAATGACCTACGTCCGCCAAAGAATATAAAATGAGTTGGTCCCCTTATCTATTTCAAAACAACACAACTTACCTCAAGGGACTAGAGGAACAGATTTTTGACTGCAGGGGCTTTAAAAATCTACCACGTGTTTCACATATCAAAACGTTTAACACTTTCCAAAAAAAGAATAAAAACTAATAAAAAAAAATTTTCATAGCCTTTACTGCCTCTTTTATTTTTTAAACATATTTTTACATACATTTTCTGCAACGACAAACTTATTTATTAAGATTTAAACACCAAAAACCTGAGACATAATTTTCAAAGTTATCTCTTTTTACAATTGCTGTCACCTTCTTAGCCCTTGCATATTCATCAAATATAGCAAGAAAAATGGTTCTTTTCTCGTACTTGTACTTTCTCTTTTGTTTTCATCATTTTTATTTTCTTAAATTACTCAAGCTACGTTTAAATTAGATACTCGTCGCATTTCAACTTTAAAATTAAAGTGTGCATATGTTAAAATGCTTTTCAATTTAATATATTTTAATTTAAACATAAATCCTTTAAACCATTTGTAATAAAAATGTTTTTCTAGTTACCTTAGAAATCATTTTGTCAGTTGTAACAACATTGTTGTATCATTATTGGTGCAATTTTCAAATTTTGTAAATAAATTTTTAAATAAAGTTCATTTTCGCATAAAAACAAAAAGTAATTGCAAAACATGCTGAAAAAATCACGTAAATATCT
Organism: Geophilus carpophagus; assembly: GCA_034687075.1. NCBI lineage: Eukaryota > Metazoa > Arthropoda > Chilopoda > Geophilomorpha > Geophilidae > Geophilus > Geophilus carpophagus. The sequence goes on from JAQFZN010000254.1 coordinate 5,484, forward strand.
ATTTTAGCATTAAGTTCAAGATTAATAATAAATTACATTTCAAATGCACTCACTATTGAATATAATTGTTTTCACTTTCCTTTAGAAATCAATAAATTATACGAAATAAAAAAAATTGACCTACCTTTCCTAAACACTGTCGCTTGTTCATTGCAGCTAAAGCAGCAGCAGCAGCTTGGTGGTCCGTGAATTCGACGAAGCAGTACGGGTCATTGCCAGGCTGAAAATGGACCATTCACATTAAATAAATTCCTTACTCAAATATAAATATAATTCAATTTTACCCTTAATAACATTAAACGTAATATTCTTTCAAGAGAAAAGTAAATAAATAAAAAAATAACAATCATTACATTCCTAATTATACAAAAAATTACATTATAACTATGACAATAACACTAACAAAATGAAAAAAATACAAGTTTACAAACCAATTCCAACAACTTTGAATGACTTTGGACCCAACCCAAAACAATAAAAATTAAACCAATTATTTTACTACCTTCCAAACACTTTTCTCCGCCATCAAATCCTCTGACCCCTTTTCTAGCATCTTCATTTTCTATCTTAATCATCTTTCCCAACATTGCAGCCAGTTAGTTCCAAGACACCATTTAAGATGCGAGAATAAATTCCCCAACTGGCTTTTGTTTGCCACTTCATTAATAAGGAAACTTCAGTAATGCAGTGAGCAAGTCGTGATCTTAGTTTAATGCCACTTTGCTAAACGATGTTTCTCACTCTGTGGATGGCCAACATTCCCTTCTGTGTTTGATGTGTGCAATGGAGGAGGTCAGGTCATAAGGTTGTTTGCTTCAACTCTGCCTTCGTTTCTCTTTCCATCTTACCACTAGACAGCCGCACAGGCCTTCACTGCTAATTTAATTTCTTCCCATCTTTTACTCGAGGCTCACACCACCCAATCAATCATCTTCGTGCTAACTCATCCCCCCATCGCGCCCATATTTTTTCCCTCTCTCCCAACAAACTAACGACCTTATCAAACACGTACTTAGAAAAATAATTATTATAATACCCATCAATTTCTTATTCCCTTCCCACTCCCCCATTTTCAATTTATTTATCCCAACTATGTCGATACGAAATGACCTCTTTCTCGCCCCTTCTCCAATTGCTTCAACTCGTAACACCACCGCAGGAACAACTGATTGCAAAACTTCAAAATGAAACCTCCAACCAAGTCATAATCAAGTTTCGCCAACACGGTGAAGAAACGAGTGGGCTTTGCCAAAGGGAGTAGGCGGGACCCAACATTCTTTTTATCCAACATTACTTCGATCTGTGGGACCACTGCAGTTCGCCAAGGGCCCCATCAATTGGCAAATCCAACAAGAAGGCCAAAACCACCCCTTTTCCCAACCCCCTCGAGCAGCTATACCATGTCCAGTCTCCTCCACACCATTCTTTGCAGCGCCGCCCTCGTCCTTTCCACACTTGGGTTTTTGTTGTGAGGCGCCAAACCATTTATTTGAGCTTTGGCGAGTCAGGGATGACAGCGCTATACGGATAAGTGCCAAAAACTGAGAAAAGAAGTGAAATGCCATAGATAGGAGGAAAATAAAAGAAAAGAAGAGAAAGTAAAGGGGAGAAAAAACAAGAAAAGGTAAATACGGTTTAGGATGAGAGAAAAGAAAAGAACAAATGTTTAACTAGAAAAACTTTATTTTTTTGTTTAAAAAATATAAATCATAGTATTATTTCAATCGAAATTTTATAAAATTCGTGATTAATCAAATAAAATATAAGTTAAAAAAAAAAGATTTAATATGATATCATATTGCAGTCATCGGATGCAGTGAAATCGTCCAATGACAATAATGTTATCTCGACTTTTAAATGAAATACTGCTTGTTTACGCTTCAAATGTGTGCATGGGGTTGACCTTTTAGTGAACGGAAAACACAACCTTCATTAAGATATCTCCATGAAACAGATATATGTTGCATGAAAGAAAACTATTATAAACATTTGCTGCACAGATAAGCAAAAGCCAGCAGCACAAACAAAAAATTACTTTATCTATATTGCAGGTATGTTCAAAAATGGGTTTATCTTTCTTATTAGGCAGTAAAAATACTTGCATGAGATTAGGAAGAAATTTTTCCACAAACAACAACAAGTTAATAGTTGTTCTTGTACGACGTATGGTGTATCCTCTTAAAAAACAAACTTTCATTTCATTTAAATTGCTTGTAAAACAAAATTAAAGATCAGTTTTCAAGAATTCATTTACATTTATTTGTAAAAATACAATACAAATATATAATTTCAATTTATAGAATAATATAATGTAGTTTAATTGTCTAATAAATTTGTTTAATGTTCTTAATCTAATTAAAACATTGCTTACATTTCATTAAATACAGCTCATTAAATAATTTATTATTATTATTATTTTATAAAAAAATCTCCAACTTTACTACATAAACACAGATTACAAAGTCAATACATGGCACCATGACAACATAAACACAATAACTGCTCAACAAGCTTTCATCGCCATTTTGTGTTTGTAATCTTTGACTTAGATGCCCGATTGAATTAACTTCTATGTGCACTTCTCGTCGATTAAACGGATTTAGTTTCGCAGTGGTTGGTAATAAGTTAAACGAAATAAATATATCAGTTTTAGTTTAAACATAATAAGAAAGTTTAATTTTGAAAAATATTTTAATCTTGATTAATAAATTATTGAATGTTTTTATGCGAACTCAATATTTCATTTCCATTTCCATAAAGAATTAAATTCATGTTGAAAGATTTATTCTGCTAGTTGAAAAACAGTAACATTCTTTATGAAACAAGAAAACAACAAGGTCATGTGAACTGTTGAATAAAACGGTTCCATAATTCTTAAACCTGAAAATCAATTGAGATTGTTAAAAACAACACCCAACTAACGATAATTTTTGGCAAAAATTGTAATTATCGTAATTAATTAACTAAGAATTAACTACTTTGCTGAAATAACTTTATTACAATCTTTAAGAATTACGATTGAAATAAAAAAATTTAAATATTAAATTTTTCTAAATAATAAATAATAAATAGAACTTACCTTGTTATTTCTAAATTAATAAAACATTTATTTCCAATTCATAAACATTGTCGTAAAACCGATATTTTTTCCGTATTTCTGTTTGTTCTTATATTGTATATATTTTTGAAAAATATTTTATTTATTCACCATTTCTGCATGTTTCTTTTATTGATTACCATATTCCATAATAAAAACCCTTATACTTTTTTATTTTTATTTTAATTTCCATCTTACGACAAATTCGCCCTAATCCCCATATAAAAATTCCATAAAACTGCACCATAAACAAATCACCATTAATTCATTTTTAATATTCAATCCATATACAAAATATCATTTTTAATGCTTTCAAATTTTCGAATAATATTTTTCTTTTTTAAAAAAAAAATAATAAAAATAAAAATAAAAATGAAAAAAGTTACTCTTTAAATTCCCAAATCCGATTTTACTTCCCTCATATTGAACCCGAAACCTATAAAAGCGAAATAAAAATAAAGGCTTATTAACCTCAGAAAATCACCTTCCCTCAACCTCCGCATTCCTAAATATAAGGTGAGCAAAATAAGGGTGAAAAGCAGAGCGAATCATGGGTGGCTGAGTTGATCATCATTCTGGAGGCGCACAGCCATGCATGACAAGAAGACATGTAACATTCAAACGACGAAAACAGGCAGTGAAGCGAAGTTAGCAATTTTCAAACCACGACGATTCAATTGAATTTCACACTTTTTTTTCTTCGATATATTGCACAAACAAGCGGTAGGCAAATGCCGGCCGATCGTCCCTTTTCCTTTGCCAACACAAGACACAGACACGCGGCAAAACTCTTCCCTTTTATCTCGCATGCGCAAAACAAGACAATGGGGAAACTTCAAACCAGAACCTTGACGAAACGTGCACAAAACGCAGTCAAGTGCAAATCAAAATGGTACATGGCTCATCAGAGACAAAGAAAAATTGTATAATGATAAATTTGTCCAATATTTTTTTCTCTTCAATGCCAACAATTTTTTTATTTTTGTTTTTACAAAAGAGACAATTCCATTGCACATAAACAAGAGAGAAATGCAACCCTTTTCCTCTTTTCGCTTTCTATTCGACCCAACTTATATCCCCCCTCAAATCATTCTAGTGTAAAACAAAACTTACACAATGAAATGACAAATTAAATTGAGCTTGAATCTTGCCTACTTTAAAATATTAAGTCTCCGAGTGAAATGACAAGAGGCTTCATCTCTCTCTCCCAATCAGACATCGCCTCACTGACGCTTCATTAATGCACTTGAATTAAGGAAAAATCGTACAAGCGCCGCATTTAACACTTTAATTGCAACCGCAGCCTCCATTGGGAATTCTCCCTGCCATCATATAAATTATAAAATGCAAGAGCAAACACAACATTTCTGCCAATATACTACATTTCCATTGACAATCTTTTTAATAGGTTAGCACTATTCATAAATATATATGAATGGACTCGTCTCAATTTGATCATTTATTCAATATCACTTATTATATCGCGACTCAAATTTAACTTAAACAGATGTCGCATATTACTAATGTTCTCGAAAATAATTTTTCCTTAATACGTTATCATCAGATTATCTTTTACATTTTGTACAAATAGAATAAAAATTTATCATGTCTTAGATAATTGTAAAATTTGCTCAATTCCAATACCCCATGTAGTAATAATAGCAGAGTTCAGTGTCCAAACACCAATAAGTTTTTGTTGTTTATCTCAAGAGGAATTGACAAGAAAATCGTCATCACAAACGAGATAAACAGTTAAAACCTGTAATGTTTGGTTTTCAGACAATAAACACAGCTAATGTAAAAAAACTATTTTTCATGCAAAAATGCTAAATTTATTTCATCATCTTAGAAAAAAGAAAAAAATATAAAATATAATTTTTAAAAATTTTCTCGCATATTTATTTTCGTTGTTGACTTTATTCATCATTTTCCAACACAAGTACACAAACCCTTACTTATTTCTGGTACCATGTTTAGATATTATTCCGAATAAATAGCCTAGAGCTAATCATCACTTTGTTTTCTCTCCACCTCCTTTCCTAACCCTATGAAAATCCCAAAGGGTTCACCACTAAACAAACACTAGTCAGTTTTAAGTGGCTGAGAATACGAGAAACGATGGTTAAAAGCCTTTCAGTGTAACGGACAGTGCCTTCTTTTCTAGATGACTCAAACTGACCTCAGGTTCACCGTTGTGATCATATTGCAACTCTAATTAGCTGCCAAGATGAACATCCAGCAAGAATCTTTTCTTTACAATCTGCCCAACTAAGCATTATTTTAACTATTCAATGTTTTTTTTTCACAATCTAAGTCAGAAAAATAAATTAGAAAAAAAAATTGTATAAGAAAAGAAAAAAATATTCTTCTCAATTGCAATCCCTTCAAATTCCCTTTGAAAAGTAGAGAACAAGTCAAGTCAATCTTTTGACTTTTTCTATCGCTTCCTTTTCATCGAAGGTTGAAAAGAAAAAAAAAGTTGAAAAATAGAAAAAAGGGTCACTGGCAAATCCTTTACCAATTGCCCAACTGAAAAGACCCAAGTCAATCAACTTGAAAGAAGAAATGACACATCACTCAAGAAATTTTGAGAGAACGAAAAAAAGAAAAAATATATAAAAAATGTATCAAATTAAAGGAAAAATGATAAAATGAAAAATGAAAAACAGCAAGAAAAGAGAAAATTATTTTTATATTTTATTCCAATATTATTTTAATTTATTAGTGAGTAAGGTACAAGGTGGAAAATATTTTGCCATCATTTGATGCATGGCTTCATTTTCATATTGGTTAAGTTTGAATGTGACGGAACCTTCCATCAGCAGATTCTGCATCATCGCCTTCTCTTAGCAAATTCTTCGCCACTAACACTTCGAATGGGTGATTATGGCATCGTTTCGTACTAACAGTTTTGGAGGAAATGATGCGCGAGGTTTATCCAACACCAACACTCAGCTAACTGACATTCAAAAATCCGACTAAAATTATCAAATAGCCACTTAACTAAAATTCAACAATTTTTCTTAATTTTTAAACTCAATCCTCATTTTGACGTCATCCCCAGGTACTAAATGTACAACAAATATAATAATTCATAAACTGAAACAATATCGGAAAATAATTTCAATTTTGATTTATATAATTAGTCGAAATAATCAATCAACTATTTGATTGAAATTGTTAAATTACAGAAATTTGTTTTTTATTAAAAGATTGCATACATATGCTGTCAATGTTTAATAATAACCAAATGTATATTCAGTAATAACCAATTGTCTCAATCTTTATCCAGTAACGAATGCAGTCAATTATGGTGTATTAGGGCCGACGTTAGCTAGGGCCCAAATGCACTCTAAAGGACCTTTTTTTATTTTAAGCCATTGCGCCCCAACTAGAACTCACAATGTACAAAACATTATTGATAATTTATTGATAAATTAAAGTCAACTTTCGCATAACTATGGATACTTTTTATTAATAATTTAATGACACTTGCTAATTTTTTAATCTTCTTTTATATTTTTGAAGTTGAATTGGCAATTAATGTTGCATTATGAACATAATTTAATATTTTTGAAAACTACTCCACCTAAAATACTGTGATGGGTTGCCAGTCACTTGCCAGTTGTTTTTATAATTTTTTTATTTTCTTTTATTCCTAAGAAAACTAATTTAACTAGATACTTTTCCATTCTGCATTGGGCCCAAATTTTCTAGATACACCACTGCCTTTATCTTTATACAAATTAAAATCCTCACCTTACCATCGAACTGATGAGATTCCAAAATCTGTGATTAGCTATCTAAGCGAAACTCGCTGTATAAGGTTTGCTAATTAGTACCAAGCCATCGTTATTTCCGATCACCAACCACCACGAAGCGGATGGGTCTTTAAATAAGTCACTCTGATCAAAAAGCAAAACTCAACCAGAAAAAAAACTCATATTTCTATCATAACGACTCAACCCAAATTACTCATCAAAAAATAAAATTTAAAAAATAAAAATAACTAGAAAAAAAAAATAAAAAAGCAATAACTCTTTTGTTTCAATTTAAGTCCATTCCGAAGCCTACAATCGCGTAGATTAAATGCACCCAAATACAATGGCCGTCCATTATTCACTAACCACCGACTTAAATCTCCTGTTGCAATCAAAATCCCCTCTTTCTTCTTCTTCTCAATAGAAAATATGAAACCGCCTCCAACAAAATTAAACAATATCAACTCGTTTCACCTTTTATTAAACTCTTACTTCTTGTATCCTAACGAGATTAGCACTTCCAAAAGGATTAGAATTCACGAACAAACCGACCGTCCGACCCCTCAACAAATTAATAAAAATATCACATTACATCAATATTTATTTTTATAACTGTTTCCAAAAAATTACAAATAAATAACTGAATAACTAAAAAAAAATAATAAATAAAAGGAAGAAATTTCGAAAGAGAAAAAAAAACAGTTGCACATGGATCGCAGCATGACACAAGTGGAGTGAGGAAACTATAGGCATCCGCTTTCGATTTAAGGGGATTATTGCCTTCAGTTTGTCTGACGCTCGAGTAATGATGCTAGCAAAATAAGTAACGCAGCAATAAGGGACGAGCCAATGGAAACCTACCCCCGTATAAAGCCTTGCTTTTGCTATGGAAGCCATCAATAAACTAAGAACCGATTTCTAGTCCTAGATTTCTTCTTCCTGTGACCATCTGGTTGAGTGAAAGCGAGATTGGTTGCACTAAATCAAACAACAAATTAACTCTCGTGTCTAGATTCTTCACTTGCCAATAATCTCTCAACAACCTTATGGACTTCGTTTATGGAACTAAATCCTATCATTTTTCAAGAAAAAAAAATCTTCAATTTATTATATTGAGTAATCAACCGTTATTGGCTAATTTTGATAAAAATATCAACTAAAAAGCTACAGCTTTGTATCTTGGTACTTAATCTAAACCTATCATAAGCTGTTACTATAATCGATATCTATTGATCTTTTGGATGTTTTTGTTATTTTCAAAACACACGAGGATTTTTAAAAGCTTACTTAAATTTGATTACGTTTTGATGATATCAAAATGAGCAACAAAATAGAATTTGTAAATATGTAAGTTTTTTTTTGGAAAAATGTTTAGTAACCAAGTTAAATATTTCAATCTCAGCAGAATAAAAAAAAATGCTGACTTATTCCTTTAAAAATTGAATTCCATTCAATTTCTCAAAATTTCCTGACCTTTTCTTTATAGTTATTTAATTTGAATATGAAAACGGGGTTTAAAATTGACCGTTTCATTACTTCTCATTTTTTAATAGCATGCTTAAGATTTTAAAACAGAAAACAAAATAACAAATTCAACCTACCTTTTATGTTTAAAAGCCAAAAAAAGACTTAAAACAAGTGTTCAATCATCTTCAAGGATCCTCTTCGAATAACATCAAATTTTGTGTAAAAGCATACATACACAGTGACAAACGTCAGTCGAAATATTCAATTTAGAGAAAAAATCGAATTCCTTCCCCACCATCCAACCAACCGACTCTTAAAAGCAAAAATATAAAAAGAAAAAAAAGACAACTTTTTGCTTTTTCAAGTCATCATGAATTCCAAATCTATTTGACAAGTGTCATCACTAAGACACGTGTTCAGTTTTGGTAATAACCTAGACGAACGTCTTCCATTTGACACCGCTACTAAACAACATGGAGAAAAGGCAAGAGGAGGGGAATCAAAAAAACATGAAGAAAATCATCTCAAATTGACAACTTCTCAAACTAACGTAGAAACATAGAAAGTCGATGAAAATTTTCAATGAAAACATATTAAAGAGAATGGAGCAGCAGCACCCCGCCAAATCCCTCAACTGTCAAAAAATTTTCTAAAATGTTCCATGTTTTCCTACATGCATAAGCACGATAATATAAAATAAAAAAGACATGACATACTCAAACTTTTCACCTAACAAGTTAAAAGAGAAAAAATAAAATTAAAAAAAAAAAAACTAGAAGCCGTCAAGTTTAATTACATCATCGGTTTTATTTTTCTTTTTCATATCCTTATCACACTTGCCTGCTTATCAAAATTTGATTACAAATCCCTTTGATAGGTGATAATATTTATATGAAATTCGATCATGGTTCCTTTTTCTGCTCTTTCTTTTCTTTTTCTTCCCTTCTCATTGCTTTTTACTCGAACCACAGATGGCACCTACACTTGTACTTTTTTTTATTTGTCTTCTTTTTCTCTCTATTCTCTATCACTTGCCTTTATTTCGTTTTCAGGATATTACATAGCAAGCCGGCAAAATTGAGGCCAGAGACAAGTTAGTTTCTGATCAATCCTATTACCAATAAGCTATTGTTTCATCTCTTGTGACAGCGGCAAAGCTGGCCAATTACCCAACGAAAGAAACCTCCACTTCAGCTTTCATCACACTTTTTCACTCACTAACGACAGTTACTCAACATACCATAACACTCCAACAGATCTATCGCAATAATAATATATTACATAAAAGCAAAACATACTGCCTAACCTTATATCATTTTATCTCAATCATGAATAATTCATTTGATTGCCAAAACTTGACATTCCATTAAACAAACATACAGACCGAAAATCGATAAACATCAAAGCTCACTATAAGTTTCGTCAATTTTCCTCGAAAAATCCTTTGAACTCATGCTTAACTTTGCTAAAATCAAATCTGTGCAAATTTTTCCCCATATTCAATTTAATTTTTTTTTCTTTTCTCATTTTAGAAAATAAATTAAAGCTTTGCCAATTTCTATGTGTACCTTATATTTTTCCTTTAATTTTCATTTTTTTTTTATTAAATAACAAAATCAAATTTTAAATAATTGCTGTAAATTTATTGTAGAAAATTTAAATAAACTAAATAAAAGAACATTAATGCCTTCCATTACTGTTTATCAGCATTATTCTTTAATCTAGTACATTTCTATTCTTAAAACAACGTCGTCGCATTATACAAAAATAAACATTTGTTTTTTGTCCAAATAAGCTGGCCAATCCTTCTAAATCTCATTTCACAAGCAAAAGTACAAAGAAATTGCGTCCACTTCATTCGAAATGCATGGAGTGACTGCATGCAAAGAAAACCGAAACGGGAATTGCCAGAAGAGAAAAAAAATTGAAGGAATGGTGAGAAACGCATTCAACAATTCAACTCATCTGCAAAACCAATACCCAACACCATCCAACCGATCGACAGATCAACCAACCGATTAAACACACCCTAAATTTACTTTAAATAAAAATATATATTAAAAAAATCTTTAAAAAAAAAACAAAACTAATTTTTTTAAAATTTAAAAAACTTCAAATCACACTAAACACCCTTCAAAAATGTTGAACAACCCCGATTGACATATCAGTCCATCATTTCCGGATGGACCACGAGCTCATAAAGATCAGCAACGATGCGTGAACAACCCACGACTGCCATCGCCCCGGTCGACCAGGTGTAAGAGATCTCTTCTCGTGACTTGGGTTTCCCAACTCAACCGACATGTTCCATCTCCTTCGATAGAGCTCGAGTCAATAGACCTCTTAACCATCAAAGAGCAGAAACGAAAGTCGTCCAAATCATTTAGATACAGGGTAAGTAAAGGATAATATCTCCCCCGTTTCAACCCATCTCATCCAAACTAAAAACCCCCCTCGTTAATTCGATTCAGCCATGTTGTAAAAAGCTGTAAAACCTGCTTCCCACTCTTTGCTCCCTCTTTCTTTCATAACGAGCAGTCATCGATTGAGCGGCAGTTTGACGGACGTCGCTTCCCTACTGTCATTGCCTTGCCATTAAGAAGGCGGCACCAGATGAAAACATTTTACAACCCCGACGAGAGAAAGAGAGAGGGTCACGTCTCCCACGAACATGCTTGCACACACGACGGAAGGAAATGGTTTTTTACTTCTCCTCTCTACAACTCACGACCTCCAACTGTAGAAATGGGCTCGGATCATTTTTTTTCTTTTTTTTTCGTCGGCTTATGGAACCGTTTTTATACAACCTAATATAATCAACACGCCAATTGAAATGAAGCCGCATCTTATCTCTTTAGCACCTAATTTATTAACATTTAATTCAATCATTCTTTATTGAGCAACGGAATTTCCTTAATTCTGTCACCATTCTTTAACCATAATCATTATTTCTCTATATCTATCTCTTTCTCATTTCTTAACCCCTTTAACCTTCTCTTAACAACATCCCATTCCATCTAGTGTTGTTCCTCCCTCTTGTCTATCCACACAAAAGTAATCACCATTAATAAATCAATATGAGCGCAGTCATTGGGGGGTGATTGTGAATACACGAATCATTAAGCAATCTATTAAAGATACTCTCTTCCACTTCTACAAACTTTTCCAAACGACCCAACATCTTTTCCTCCCCGCCTCTTCATGCCCTTGCTTTTCAACCAAGTCTAAGGAAAACACATTACCTTCGTTCGCACACAGTCCTCCCACTTTGCCCAGGGCACAGACTCTTTTACCTTTTGTAAAATTGACCGAGCCGAACTGTAATTACCAACAAATTTCTCGTGAACCTCCTTCTTTCGAGTAACAGTGCGATAAATCTTGCCCGTTATACTCTATGGCAAAATCAATAACAGAGCAATGGCAGTTGGGATTAAGCATGGCAAAGTCACATGCTTATTTACTATCGCAAACACCAACTACCTAACCGCTTTTATCCCTCTTTTCTTGTAAATGACAAGATAAAATCCATTTAATCTCGAAACTTGTGCATCTAGCATACACATAAGTGCTTTATTAAACTACATATTTTCCCTCTTAAACTTTTCCTTTATTTCTTTTTCTTACACTGCTCAAAGCGCCAATTTTACTATATCTTTGTGCCCGCCAACTAAAGATAATTCTACTTCATTTCCAATTTCTTTTACGGCAAAAAGATTTAGATTACCATTTAACTTCAAATTTATTCACATACCCGCAAGAAAACAAAAAACTTGAGACTTTTTCTTGTTTTTTTTTATTTCTTTTATTCTATCTACCCATTAGCCACCCTATTTCCTTCTCCCACAAACCCAAAAAAATTCAAATCCATATGCATATTTTTTTTCTTTTCCTTGTCTCACCCTCTTTTACCAACTAAAAAAGTATATTGCACAAAATTCCATATTTTTTTCGTTGCCTCAACCATAACAATTCAATCTAAGAACCAATACACATCTACCATCCACAAAATCGATTGATTCCCTCATCCCAATGCCCCCTCTTTTCCTAGATGCAATTCGATTTACATTTCATTTCCCATTGATCAGTGGAAGGGAAGGGAGAAATGACAGATAGCCATCTATATAGAAAAAATATAAAATAAGGTCCGATACACTTGGACATTGTCATATTGGAAGTGGAATTGTAAAGTTAAGAGAAAAAGAAGAAAAAGAAGCGAAGGGGCAAACCAAATATAGACTGCATCCACCCACCACTTCCTTCTTCTTCAATCTAACACAGTTGCAATTCATTTTCGAGCAAATCCTCTTGCCTCTTACCAATAGCGACTTTAAGTTCAATCATTGCTTCTTCCCAATAATCTATCGACTAACAGGCCTCTTTCTCCCATCACCTAATTTTTTTTTCAATCAATAATTTTTTTAAGGACTGTTCCATATTGCACCTCCTGCAAGCACTCCCTACTGTGAACGAGAAAGATTTGAAATGAAATAATACCCACCCGTCTTTTTGCTTTCTCGCTTCATTAGAAGAAGGCAAAAGAAAGAATGAGAGAGGGGATAAAAAGAAAGAATAAGAGAGAGGAGGAAAAAAAAGACAAAAAAAATCTTCAGTCAACTCGCTTTGCTTCATTAAAGAGCAGACTGTGTGCCAGGTTCCAGATGGGATGTTAGAGAAAAGCAAATTCGTTTACGGCTATGCGACTACGGTATTGTGATCTTGTGCAGGCAACAAGAAAAATACATTTGCCACAAACAGCCACAGGAAGGGCACGAGTTAAAACATGATGATGATGAATGCACCCCAAATGCAATTCCCTCTTCCCAGATTAGTCCCAAATGACATTTTTATAAGCATTCTCATCATTACTACAGAGCAATCGTTATACAGTTTTCTTACACTTATTCGTTCATGTCTTAAATCAAATGAGCGACTGATGCAAGTTGCAGAATTTATTTATTTTTATGATATTACATATTTATCATTGTTAAAATAGAATTATAATTAGTGTGGTTAATTTATCAAATTACAGTTCGACAAGTTTTCTAATGGATTTAGTTACGGTTATCTAATTTTAGAAAATTAACTTGATATTTTTTTTTATATTTTTAAAGTCATTTTAATATTTACATTTTAAACAGTGAATAGTTCGGGTAGTGAGACATCCCTTTAACATCCTTCTCAAATAAAAGATTAACCATGTTGAAAGAGATATTTTATTTACAATTTTATTTACAATTTTATTGACATCACCTCTCGTTTGAAATTCAGTTGCAGAGTATTTTGCTCAGTTATTCACTTCCTTTTCGATATTTTTAAATCCGTTATTGGCAATATTCAAAACTTTTATTACATATCAAGTTGACAACTCAGCCCAAATTTACACGTGTTGCCAACTGAGCCACTATCGCATTTACACCATTTCCATTACTCAAACTTGGCATCGAGATTTATTGGACAAAGCATCCGTAAACTACCATCCAAAAGAGATTGCTAACCGAATAATGCATTACGACTGTAAACAGAACGTGGGCCACTTCATATTTCACTCTTCGAGTGAGTCGGCGTCTAACTTTAATTAAAAATACACAACGTATAGCCTTGCAAACACACACACCTATAAATAAAAGCGCAAAATTATCCTTCAAAATTGAAAACTGGCAAACATAATTTGCCGATAAGCTCACCAAATTTTAAAAAAACAAATGCAACTGAAAAGTTGAAGGAGAAATTTACAACCTCCACCACATGACTCCAGTTAATGACACGTCCACAATTCATTGAAGGAAAATTGTTTCCAAATTCTAGATTTACAGCTGGCGACAAACAGAAAACTGCCAAAGCTCACGTGCTGCCTTCTTTTATTCTCTCTCCATTTTTTTCTTTTTTCCTATCGACAAACTCTTTCTCTCGCCAAAACCAACCTACATGTATCATTATTGATTTCCCATTTCAAATGGGCATTACAATCATTTAAAGGCTGGTATAAATTTCCGACGAGTTGATAAAATTCTGATAAAACTTTCCTCGCCTCTGTTTTCCTTCCACACTAAATTTTCCCTCTCTCTCACAAACACAACATGACACCAAACCAAAACGACACAAAGGATTTTTCTATTCAATATTGTATTTTCCAATGTTCCAAACCCATAAATTCATAAATAGAAATTCCAATAAGTTAAATAAATAAATAAATATTTCAAATGTATTTCAATTCAATGTGTAATTACACTTATAGCGAAGGGAAATTGTTGATACTTTGCGTAATATGTGCACGTTTATTTTAACATTTCGCCACTTGCAATTTTCTACTTCCTTTTCCAATACATATTTCAAAGACACGCACTTAGGTATAGATCAAAACATTTCCTCTAAACTTAACGCTCATGGCTTAGAATAACAAAACATAGGGTAGATGTAAACATGGACTCGGTTTTCTTTACTTTTTTTCATACAAACTTACTATTTTTTTAGTCTTTTAAAAATATTTTCCCTTTTAGAGAGAACTTTACGAAACTTTTATGTAAAGTTAAAAATAAAAATGTCAAAAAAAGAAAACTACTCATTTTACACAAAAAGATAAGAAACTACAACATATCTAATATTCAAATCAAATGATTTTTCCCTTTAATGTAACTGTACAAGAAAAAAAACATATCCTTAGGTCCTATTTCAAGTCTTTAAGTTCCTCCCAAAAAATGATTCGTTTGAGACCAGTTAAATTAAATTATTCGACTTGGAAAATTTGCTTTTAAAAGCCTTATCAAATAATCGTAAAACTATTTTTTCTCTTCTTTTTCTTCTTCTTTTTGCTAACAAATTTCACTACGCACTTTACATTGACGCATCCATCAATTGAATCCTCAAGCTCTCACAATTCCACTTACACTCATCTGCAAACCCACTGGATTCAATTTCATTTTTGGCCCAAAGGAATCCATCTTTTATGTATGCGTCTCACTACACACTTGATAACTTGCCATCTTTTACCAACCAACAGTCAGAGGCTGCTTTGCATTGCACGCGTGTATACAGTGATGCTCAACAAAATGAGGGTCATCACAATCCATCTCCAAATGATTCCTCTTGACCAGTGCACATACCAAGTCACCACAAATGGCCACAAACATCCCTTACAACCAACCTAATTGCAGTCAAATTAATCTAATAAATAACCGCGACAAATGTCAACAGCCCACCCAATCTCAGACGCTCTTCAACTCAAACTGACATCAATGCCCTAACCACTTAATTCCATTAAATCTATACTAAAAATATAATAAAACATCACTTTTAATCACTTCCCTTAAACATATCCGTCTAAACTACCATTAATTGATTCTCACAAAAAAAAAATCATTTTTTTCCTCTCTAAGATCCATTACTTTAATTACACACTTCTTTTCTATCTATTGTTAAAAGAACTATTCTACTAAACCTATCCATTTAACTTCATCAAGTCTTACTAATAACTCTCGCCCCTTAACCCCGGGTTAAGTCAATCTTAATTTAATATCTATCCAACCCCGCCCTGTCCTTTTTATCTAGCCTTATTTTTTCAATTCTACAACACTACTATCAACGGATTTGGTGCCTTTCATTTCGAAAAGTGTCTGTCGTTTTCTATGATAGATGGTTCAACACCGCCCAATAGGCCAACAAGATTTTTCTCCTCTTTCAGACTTTCTCTAATTGTTTCCCTTCCTTCAAACTTTCCTTTTTCTGAAGAGTTTTTAAGTAGTTTGCAATCAGTGCCACTTCATCATATAGACAGCTGAGAAAATTAAATATCCTCCAATTTTTTTTAATTTTTTTTCCTTTAAAGACTAACTAATAATAAGCACATCATGTAGAAAGATAAGAAGAGAGGAAAATTCATTGCAGTGTTAACTCGAACTGTAATCTGGCATAGAGCTTCATCATTAAGCAGAAAGAGAAACAAACCAATCAATCCATTAACATAGAAGGTTACAACAACACCCAAGTTATTTTCACAGGGCTATAAATCTGAATTAATCACGACTCATCATTCGTGTCGTGTCTTGTTTGAAATCATTCTTGCATACTGGGTAATGTCAAGAGGAGAACAAATAGAGATGACTTGCTTGACCAAAATGACCCTTCGCTACTCACTTTTCCATAGTAAAGGTCATAACCTGTGGCAAATCATTGATTATTCAGGTCAATCCCCAACTAAAATGTGGATCAGATGTGAATTAGTAGACACGTGCAATCGCCTGTTTGCGCCAAGATTGGAGCGGCAAATCCAAATACCCAGACGTGTGTCTCGTTGTTGTGGGGTGGTGTGCAGCAAGTAAAAGGGTATTAAATTTTCAAACGCACTTTTGCTAATCAAACTTCATTAATCCCTTGTTAAGACGTTTAAACATACGATACACGAGCATCCCCAATAAACTCAGCTCAAATCATGCTCCAGTATTTTTAATCACACATGGCAAACTCGTACATAAACAAACCCTTCTAGCACTCGATGAATATTCACAACAAGAAAAGAACGTGTAACCTTAGTTCTCTCACAATTAATTCAATTGAAAACAACACAGCAAATTTAATTTTCTACCATAAGAATCCAAAAATAAAACTCAACGTCTGACCATCGCCATTTATGTCTCGCCAACTTCAATTAACATCTCTACCTTTTATAACTTCTCAAACTTTAATCAAGTAAAAAGAAAGTCATTATGTAAATGACGTTTCGATTTATTTAATGAAAATCAGGTAATTAGTCGCTTAATATCTGTCATCAATAAACCATAACTATTTCCTTTAATCTTTAATGGATGCTATAGAACACCATTAGCTGATTCCAACTGATTATATGGCCTCAAAGTTTCAAACAATTTTTAATGAGCTAATAATCGGTCGGGCACAAGCAGGTCCTATCTTGATAGCAAACTCAAATGGTTTTAAAATTAACCCTACGCCGCCCCTGACGGTCGACTGAATGCAAACGCATCAATAAACAAAGATAAACTCAAAAGCAATTAAACTGTTAACTTGCCAACTTTCAATGTAATCTTAGATCAGCGGGGCGATTGCAACCGGGTTTCCAATAACGGATACACTCGTTTTCCCCATTCACAAACATAGCTTATAATTTCAAAGGAAAATATTGGCAATGAGCTTGCGAAACAAAAGAGCATCAGTGCCGTCCAATCGTTATTCCGCTGCGTCCAAGATAAAGACGAAATCCAATTAACTCGTTTGCTGGTTTGCTTCTCAAAGTGGTTCAATGAATGGATTACCTCGTTGCCTCTTGTCATTCACATGGCTGATGAATGACATCTCAAATTATCCATTCACCCTACAATTTGTCACTAGTACAACTTCCAACCTGCTTTTGCATTTCCTAATTTAATACAATTTCTTCGGCTCAAAATCTATGACTTGGCAAATTAACTTCAAATTTCATTTCTTTAATCTCTGCTGCAATGCCTTCTTAATCTCACGTCAGGTTATGATAAAATTTGTTTTTTCAAAAAAAAAACATCAAAATCAATTATCTGAAACAATAATTTTTACTATATTCCTCATTTAATACACTAAACTAAAAATTTAAAATATTTCTTTTCTTGCTTAATGCAAATTAAGAATTTACCCCAATGCTTGAGCAAGTTATGTGAGCAAGAATACTCAGCTTATCTAATTCTTGGTTGCAATTGAGCAATTTGTAGTGAATCAGGCACAGCCTGGCTAAGCTTTTCTTAGGTTTTCTCTAAATGTAACACAATTTGAACAATTGCTCGAATTATTTGACAAATTACACAAACAAGAACATACAGCTGAACGTGAAAAAAAAATAGCTGTTAAATCAAGCCCAATAGTTACTCGACGACTTGTTTCAATCTAATAATAAATTCACGACGTACCATTAAATCGAAATTCTTAATAAATTATGAATCAAAATGCTTCAGTGAAAATAATATAATCCTACAATCAAAAACGAAACCTATCCTTTAATAAATGAAATTAAACTTAATATTTGGTTATTTCTTTTAAATTAAGTTAAAATTATTAAGATCTTTAAAAAAGTTTTATGAAGTGGCTATTTCCCAATCCCAGCAAATATTTGGCAGCTGGAGCAAGCAAAAAGTTAAATCTCTTGTTGCTCATAAATTCCCCAATTTGAACATGGTGGAAGGACAAATTCCCAGATAGATACTAGTCTAAAAAAGAAACATCCAAGTATTTCTCTTGCACATTCAGCTCATGTGCCATGTCTTACAAGACAAGATTACTTTGCAACAGATGATCACAAGTGGCTGCCAACTGGCACCATGTCTGGTCAGCAGCCATCTTCCTAGAAATTACCCAACAAATTCAATCAGACTGTGTCACCCTCAAACCACTCGCCTCTGGTCTCAACAAATTCTTAATTCGAGCCTCAATTTGCACTAGTGCTCTGTTTGTTATTACATTGGCGACCATTCACATGGCACAATTCATTAATGTGGGACTTTAGCAGATGGGTGTGTTGACTACCATTTGTGACAAAAGCAACCCACCAAACACTGAATTCGCATTAAGGAGGCAAAGGATAAGCAATTCATCGTTCCTTCACAATGTTTCAGCACCGATTGATTGAAGAGCACTCTTCTACAATTGGCAAAGTAACTACGTTGCACATTAAATGTTTGCTTTGTTAATGTTCAGTTAAATATGGAAGTAAAAAAAAAGTTAGCAAACCTGTTATTGGCGTTGCTTCAATGTCTGGATGAAGAATCACACTGCTATTTCTCAATTTATTTATTCCAGATTTTAATAATAAACCTCTTTTACATTCCAAACTTGAAAAGTTTCTTTGTACCAATCAACTTTAAATATATTCAATCATTGAAATTAATCTAATAAACGTTACTGCTATTGAAACTTGCATTCAAACTGTTACATTTAATCAAAATAATCCCTGCAACAAAACATGTACAAGGATAAAATGCACATCCCAGAAGCATTTAATCCTCACAATTAATTTGTTTAAACCGATTACTTCGATTAAAATTTGTGTTGAACATGATACAAATTGAAATAATGACTTTAATCAAAACAATCGTTGAGGATTGAATGCCAGTATTCTGTGAGATTAGTTATGTTTGGGTTATATAATCACTAGAACTTGAAACTCATTTTCATTTGGAATTACATCTTTGGTAATTATTTCGAATAAGTAATTACATCGATTAAACATAGATGGGCTGATTCAATCTTTAATCGAAGTAATAGCTCTAACCTAATTGAAATTTTAATTCTTAAAGCTAAACCTACATTAGAAATTTTGTTAAACAAAAATCTAGAAAAAAATATTAATAACTATTTAAATCAATATCTAAAGTTTTAATATCTAAATTATTAATTTGCCTCATCATCCAAAAACTATTTCAAAATAAATTGCACTTAAATTTATCTTTTTCTTCCAATGTTGGTGTTGGATTTTTAATTGTATCAGTAGTAAGATTAGGCACATAAATTCCATTTGAGCAGATGGAATACGGACCCAGCGGATTGCCCCATTGCAATATTGTAATGCATGCAAATCACCCGCTGTTTCTTTGCACGAATGAAATTAGGAGCCAGTCGGTATTGATTTCACAAAGACGGGAAATTGAATCGTTCCTCTGAGATTGCAACACTGTTCAAAATGCCAAGATAAAGTTGACGGAATCAAGACAAATTTCTACAGTGTACTCGACAAAGGCCAGATTCGTTTTCCAACCCCCGGTACCAGTTGCTACCCACAAAATTATTCACCTAAGACTTTCCCTCATCCCTGTCACTAAACACATTAAATACGCATAACGTGTCTCTTTATTATAACCCAACACCACTCTCAATCTAGCGGAAATAAAATTGTTTCCATAATCAAGAAAGGGTATTAACATTTTACATTTTTATATAATTATATTATTATTTTTATATATTTTTAAACCCTAACTTTTATTTCATTATCATTACTCAATTAATGATTTTCGGGAATAAAAAAAAAATATTTAAATATACATTTTTTTGAGTTTCTTTTTAAATTAAAATATACATAGTTGTAAAAAAATTATATGTATTTGTTGCGAAGAATGTAGATGTATAGTTTATACAAAAACTTTTATTCCATTCTTTAACTGCAGAAAAAACATTGCTCAATCAATGTTCCTCCTCTCAATCTTGCTGGTTTTAAGGCAAAGGCTCTTAACGTCACTAATTTTCTAACAATAAAAATAATGAGTTACCACTAGGCCTGGAAATTTGATTAAATGTCTTGTATCTGTAAGTGGTAGCCATTCTGCCCCCAACCGGAGGAAACTGGAAAATCAACACAAAAGTGAATGAAAACATTCCAGTTAAGGCCACTTAAAAGGAGAAAAAATACTCCAAAATTGAAAAAATATAAATTACATTTTTTTTTTAAATTTAAGATTCTCATATTGATTAAATAAATGTCAGGTAATATAAAAAAAATTCATACATACCTGACCGTCCACTTTTAAGAAAATAATAATACCCATAAATAATGATAACATTTGTCGATTTTTATTCTTTATTTTTTAAATTTTTTATTTTTTCTTTGGGTATTTAATAAAAACTGCCTACTGCAGTTGTATGATAAATTATAGTATTTATATATATATATACATATAAAATAATAAAAATGTTTCTTACTTTACTTCCCAGTCATTAGAAGTCCCTCTGGCCACTTTATACCAATTTTTTAAAGACACAGGCTAATTCTACTACAGGATATCGTATTAATGGAAACTTCAACTGAGTTATAATCTCCGTTTGTCATGATTACTAACACAAACTACATTCAGTGAAGATAAAAGCCATAAAATTAATTTTTAAACAAAATAAGAAGTAAATTAAAAGCCAAATTAAAATTAAATAAAATAAATTAAAATAATAAATAAATAAATAAATAAATAAATAAAAATACCACCATTTAGGAACCAATGTGCCTGCAGAACAAATCTTATAGAAAAATGAAAATTGTCACTTACTCCTCACAAACAGCTTTGGCCACTTTTCTATAAACTTAACATTAAATGGTTTTGTATGGAATGAATAAATAAATTCATACCTACCAACCTAATTTTCAAATCATTTGAGGTAAAGTCAATAAATTAAATTCAAACAAAAAGGATCGGGTAAATGACAAAGTAACACCAAAAAAGAGTCAAATAAATTGAAATTTCACCCACCTGAATAAACGAACTTGATAAAAGAAAAAAATGGTACGGTTTTTCTTTGAAGAAAAAATTTAAAAATTAAAAAAAAACTCTTGAAAGAACTAAAAAAAACAGTTACTGTGAAACTAAACAAACAGTGAGTGGATATAATTAAAACGAACATCGTTAAATGCTCCTTATAATTAATTAATTAATTAATTTAAAAATAATAATAAAAAAATAATATAAAATTAAAATAAAAAATAGAAAACAAAAGTTTTTAAAAGCATGCAGATAAGAAAAATGAAAACCTGACAGTTCTTAGTGCACAAGCTATCCTAAATCACGTACATGTCTGTTGCATTAAGTACATAATTTATCACCTAAAATAAAAATAATAAATTTGAAATTTAAATATGCGCTTCCTGAGTTACTAGTTCTGAAAAATGCCACTACGTGTGTAGATATAATTCAGACTAAACTGAAAATCATCAATTTAGCAGTTACTTAAAAACAAACTAATTTTCTCATATCAGTTAGCTGATATGATAAATTAGTTAAAATTTAAATAATTAATTTAAACTTCCAATATAAATAATAAAATGCATAACTTTATCTTAATTAAATTTTATAAATTATATAAAAATTACATTTAATTATAATTTTTTAATTATTAACCAAAAAAATTTTATCCAACCAAATCGATGAATTTCAATCAATTGTAGTTTTCGTGTAGCTACTGAAAGATACATTGCTTCAGTAGTTTATCTTTTCAAAGATAAAAATGCTGTTTCAAATGTCAGTGGCAGACGTTGCACTAATAAACAACAGTGTATAGTCGTGTGTCATTTTATCCTACGACTTCGATTACTACTAGCAAATCAGAAAGCATCTTATTTCTAGAAAAAAATTAGATCTTTAAAAAGAATTAAATTTAATGCAGCAGCCGTGTTCTAATTTATAAATGCAAAATCCATTTCTACCTGTGATCTATCCAAACTTAGGCTAAAAAAATTCTCTTACTAATATCTTTAAATCTTATTATATTATAGAAAATAAAATGTGACTTAGCAAAGGATTGTAAATTTTCCGGATATTGAGCTTAAGAAAAAAAAATAATGAAAACAAATTACGCTAGATGTAGATTCCACTCCAATAGTCGAATCAACGGCAGAACAACGTGGCGCCAGTAACTAAAGAGAGAAAAAAGTTTCCATGATAATCAGCTTTAAGCTGTAAAGACAAGGCGCAAGTTGTGACCGGAAGACTATATACTGAAAGATGATTGACATTTATCAAATTTTTCAAATTTTATTGCAAAAATCAAATTTAATTTTTAATTAATATTATTATCCTTGTTATTTTTGTTAATGTTATTAAGAAATTCGATTTATTTTTATACAATCACTTTCAGTATGTCTTATTATACAATATTATATAAATCTTTTTTTTTTTAAATCATACACACTAAGCGAGAGAGAGAAAAAAAGGTGCTACCTACAACCTTGGCAACCAACATTTTAGGAAACCCCTGCTCACTTCACGTACACTTGGGTGAACCAACCTTTAGGAGCCAGCCTGCAAAATTTCACAGGCAACAAGAGTTAGCTTTCTTAAGCCGTGATAAGAGGAATAAGCACCAATAATAGTCACACCACACAACACACAGTTGATAATAATCTCCCTACAAAAACACAAATTCAAACCCAAAAAATCATCACAAATGATTTTTTTTTAAATTATATTTAGTTTTATATTGATTTAAATTAAATGGCTACATGTAAACTAATACACCCTAACCATTTCTATTAGTAATTTTTATGCCAGTACATGGAAGAGAATTAGAAAAGTACATACTGACACCAAAGTTGCAGATTTAGTGCCCCCAGTGGATGTCGGGCTCGTGGTCTTGCTCGTCTGGCAATATTAGGAAAGTTTAATGTCAACAAGTGAATTTATTATAAACATTACTAAGAAAAAATGAATAATACAGTTATGTCTGATCAGTTTCTCATTATATTTATATAATAAACTGATTTGGAGTTTACACAACAGAAGAAATTGATCTCACCTCATTAATATTTACTTTGGCATTTTTGCAGTCCCATATATTATTAACATAAATCAACAAACAACTGCTAAAACACCAAAATAAAATAAAATAAATAAATAAATAAATAAATTAAAATAACTAAAGTGTGGTATAAAATTAAATATGCATTTCACTTTAACAGTCTTTAGAAAATGCTCTCGGGAGGTTATTTTCTTTAACTGTAAAAATTCGAAATAATTTATAACTCAATCTCTTCAATCAGTTTTTTATATTCGAATATTTACAACTACGAGCATTCAATTCTTAATATATTTTGTTCACAGTCAGGATTGTTTGCTTTTCTGAATTAATATTTTTAGTCAAGTTTGTACGGGTTGGTTTAGTCCTTTGAATTCATTAAAGCTGATTAAGCAACCAGAAATATAAGTGTATTTGCTTAATGAGAGAACACGGGTCATTACCAAACAACCCTGACTTAAACAAAAATCAAGAATTCCTTTAACTGACTGTATCTACTTTTTTATGCCATACTTATACGTGACACTTTTTCTAATGTCATTTAAGTATTAAATTGTCAAAATAAGTAACGGCTTTATATAAATTTTAATAAAATGTACATTATTTGTACAGTATATAAATAAAATGCATATCCGGCAACAACCAAATTTCTTTTTAAGTGGTTTTTTTTAGGGTAATACTCACTGCGGTCACTCGTGAAATTTTTATAAAACCCGAAACAGAAAACAAAAAAAAACGGAGAGAAGAAATCTTATTACCTCGTGAATAATCTTGCAGCCTTTGACGGGTCCAATTTGCCCAAATAAAGCAAGAATAAGCTCCTCTGTAACCGTTGGATCCAAATTTCCTACGTACCTACAAAGAAATAGTAAAAATCAACGTCGGTTTTGTAGGTGTCTTTCTTTAACTTTGCTATCGGTGAGGCTTAAAATAGCCGGTAAAAATATGCAAGCATCATTTCGCGCTTTTTAAACCAATACTCACAAAGTACGAGGTTGGGTTTCGTCTGCCAGAAACTAGATTGAAAATTAATGGTTAAATTTTAATCATAAACTTGGTATTAATGTGAAAAGACTCTTACAATATTTGGTATTTGCTTCGACATGATGGCGACGCTGATACAAAATGAACCATGAATAGAACGCATGCGCGGATCTAAGAAATAACGCGTTTGCTAGTGATGTCACAATTTCTCGTTTTGTTTACTGCACAAGTATTTTTATGTAGTTTTTAGTCAGATTCATAATTTATCAGAATGGATAATTGCAATGTTAAAATTCCAGTTCAGTTATCAGCTAAATAGAGCAACACAATAAATTTTCCATCTTAATTTTTAAATAAAAATTTTAAAATTTTAAAAAAAACTTTATAAAAAAAATAATACCAGCATATTGTAATCTTATTAAGTCAAACAAAAATTTAAAGAGAAGAAAATTTAATATTATTAAAATATATAATTAATTATGAACATTAATAAATTTTTATATTTATAACTTTATTGGCATTTTTTATTAATTTTTTCACTGACATTCCGCCACACTTGTAGTGTGGTGCAGCCAAACCGCAAAATATGTTTTTCCCAACCATCAAAAGCACGTGCTCACCGCCAAGGAAATGGCTGGGATTATCATCGTAAAAAGTAATTATTTGCTTCATCAAAATCAATTGCTAAGCATTGAAAAACAGCAGTATGAACAGCCGTAATCCTCCGAGAGAAGGGGGAATTATTTTTGACACTGTAGAATGCCTGATGATTGGTGAGAAGAGAAAAAAGAAGAAAAAAGACAACAGTACCAAAAAATGGGATATGAAAAACAGGTGCTCAACTAAGGTAAAGAGCATTAAAATGAAATTGATCATGCAACATCTGGTTTTAAACTAGACAAGCCATTAAACACTCAGGGCTTGAAATGTTCCCTAACTTTCTAAAAATTACATTTAAAAGTTGAAGGTGAATACTAGTTCAATGTTTTATTGCAGTCTAAAAGAGCAATTGGCACTATGATAATTTAGTACAATCAGTTTTGAAACTTTATAACATTTTTAATGTTTACTTTTCTCGTGGAAAAATTTGTTAGTAATAAATGTAACGACCTGTCCAATGATAATAAAAAAATCGTTAGTCTGGCGCCATCTACTGTCTCATTTCTGAAATATTATTTTAAAAATCTTATAATTTATTTTACAGCATTTTAATTTTTACTATTTCTGGATCAATATAAAAATTGAACAATAAAATTAAGTTACGACAGTGCAATAGCAATTTTATTAGTTTCGTTGATTGCCTAACTTTAAATGAGGAAAAATGAGAGAAAAGCGAATAAATGATAGAAGCCAAATACATAGAAGAGTAAATTTATTACCTTTCCTTCTTCTATCAACCAAAGAAGAAAAACATGGCGCTTTCTACACGTGCCGTTTTTCAAGTCGTCGAATCTGGCGGAATCTGGCCGTTAATTACCAAGACTCCTTGATTTATATTTGGACGACTCCAACCTAGTGAGAATCCTTCTTGATGTACTGTTATGGCTGTAACTCCGTTATAGAAAACTTCTTATGTAGCACGTGCTGTGCTTTTTTACTATAAAAAGGTATCCATTTGATGACGTCGTATACCATACAATTAATACCAGAAATGAGGGGAAAAGTGAGTGCAGTGAAATCCTCTTTACAATGAAAGATAATTAATATTACCATCTCTTAATAGTCATACAATATGCACAGAACACGACGTGCGTAAGTAGCACAAACTAAGAAATACCACTTGTCATGTGCACACTTTCACCTGCAACTTAATTCTTTTGACAGCAAACTACCACAGCTATAAATACTTGGTTTCTACTACAATCAACAGCTTGCTCTCATTACTTACAAATTTTAACACGAGAATTTAAAGCTCACAAATAAAAGAATAATAATAATCACAAGAAAAATTGATAAAAGGGTCATAAATAAATTTTCCGTTATTTTTTTGGCTTTTAGAAATTGCATAAAATATACATTTGTTTGTTAAAAAAAAATAAAATGAAAGATAACCCAAAAAATTCGAGAAGTGTTATTTGTTTTCGATTTGACCATCAAACGAGACGTACCCTGTCTTCTTGTCGTCTACATACAATTCCCCTTCCCTTACGCGAAATAAAGTGAACGACGGGGCACAGTAGGAAGGGCGGCCTTTTCAAGCTTCAGTTCATTATCCACTAGTCGATGGTGGACTCAGTTGGATGGATAGTCCATGCTCCCGCTGGGGCTGCAACTCTTCCATAAATCACACCCTGTGTCTTGTTTACTAGGTCTTGGGTAACGGGGGAGGAATTCAGTCGGTCACAGTGGAGAAAGCAGAGAAGAGACTTGTGGCCACTCTAAAGTTGAGCCAATCAGTTGCTGGTTGCTCGTCCGCGACAAGAGATTATCGTAAATATGGGTCTCATGTCAGCGACTGCTCGTATTTATGCCTGTTTGTGTTTTCGCTTCTTTGGCCTCTGATGGCCTATCATCTAACTCTAGCCACTTTACCCTTACTTGTTATTGATTGTCCATCACCGATGAGCAGATCGATCATTGGCCAATGGCAATATTACGCTCCGATAAAACAAGTTCACTCGTATTACAGCATCTTTTATAGACCGTGCATGATGTCAAACCGAACGCCTTTTTAGGATCTAAATCGATCACTAAAGAAATAAATAAAGTGCTTTAGAAATTTTTGCTTTTTCTTTAGGTTTTTTTTATGAACAAACGGACAAATATTTTATTCTTGTTTAAAATCGAGTTAATTTTGTAGATAAGAATTTGATTTTAATTATAAACATAAAATATTAAGTTTTTAAAAGATATATTTTAGTTTGTTTTTAACGGAGCTTGTTTATTTAATGTTACATTTATCTGATTTCATTTCCAATAACTAGTATAAAGTGATGACAATTTGCTTGAATAAAATCGAATTTATGATTTCTTTTGCCATGTCGATTTCATAATTCAAGTTGAAAGATGTGAAAAGAACTGCACTATCATCATAAACTGAAAACTTAAGATCCACTTGAGTTTGTCTTCTTCCCCAGGTTTGTCTCCCAACCAATCGAACTAGGCCTAATAGTTTTTGGGTCTTCTTCTATGCCACGATCAATTTTGGAGGGAAATCATGCAGAAATTTAACGGAAACGATCTTTCAGGACCCTGCTCCCTCCCTTCGACTCTTTTCGAGTCGCACAAGCAAACAAATTGCTAACTGGAAAATGTAACACGGAACACTGGCGACAACCAATCATCTGATTCTTGAGATTTTCTCTTTCAACTCACAAAACCACAAAAAGAAATCTTAAATGTCACATTACTTACAATTCAAGTCAATGCAGAGTACCTACTCATTTGCCTATCTCAAATGGGAACTTTTCAATTGCATCAAAACCGTAGGTAACTTAGTAACAATCCCTGTATTTTTTTAATTGATTAAAACAAATACAATTTTAAGTTAAGTTATTTATTTGTAATTGCTTTCAAAGAATTACAATAAACATATGCACAGGTAATCTCTGGCTATTCCGTGTTAAGAGAAAATCCGCGTTCAACAGGGGAATGGCTAAATTCTATCTATAAATATATTAAAAGTGGCCTGCTTTGTTTTTTCCTTGCTTACTTTACCACGTGCTGTTTTTAAGTCATTAAAAAAGTTAAATCTTTACGTAATTGTTACTTTATTTGGGTAGTTTAGGCATAAATGGGTGCTCTGACGAACCCGCGTTATAACGAATCCGCGTTCGTCGAACCCGCGTTAAGCGGGGTTACCAGTATTGAAAACTTACTGATATAGAAACAACAGGAAGTGATAAAATAGAATTGGCAACGTTTTATTTTTAAAGGCAGAATTTGCTTGCTCTACTTAAATCATCAGAAGAATGTTTGTAAGCACAGATGGTCTTGTCTTGAAAAGTTATAATTAGTTTACGTAGTAATCAAAACATCACCACCTACTTATTTACCAAGTAGTAATCAATAGGAAGAAATGTAAAAAAAAAAATATTTTGTGCACCAAATGCGACGATTTATGAGTTAAAACGAGGCAGCAAGCGCTCATCTCATGTTCAATAGAAAAGTCCTTTTCCGATGCTGTTGACACAGCAGTTATCTGGTGAGGAGCTGAAGTTGGTTGAATCATGTTGGGATACATTTGTCAAACGTAAAAATTCATCCAAAGAGATACATACATGTAAAATCATCAAAATTTCCATAGGTAAAAAATATTAATAAATAGAAAAATGTCAAATTTCTAGAATTTATTTCATAAATTTTATTTATACAAGAGTAAAAAATTAAAAGAAAATAAATTTTAAATTCAAGGTAACTTCCTTTTAAATAATAATTTTCAATCTTATACTGGTCAAACTTAAATGAAAGTATAAAAAATTCAAATAAATCTTTGTGTCTAATATTTTCCCATTACGATTTCTTTTCATTTTTTAACATTTTAAAAATTAACGACTTTCCCATCTGCCTCTTATTCGCTTTTATACCTAAGATAAGAATGTCTTAAGATAAAAATATATTGCCTCGTTTTGAGGTGCAAATCAGCTTTAATGACAACCCAATTGACGCATAAAATTGCAAACTGCCATTTTGTGCTCAGCTCAAGAGTGAATTTTCAAAGAGACTCTGACATCAGAGGCGGAGGAGAAGTGTATGCTTTGCATAATATGCACTGTAATTGAAACCGTTAGCACTAGCTCATGCTCATGTGTCAATTGGTTGAATCTACGTTGTTAATGAAGTTAAAAAATTCATAACTTCATTCTGATTACATACGTTTAATTTTTTTTCTATAAAAATAAATTGAAGTTAAAAAGTTTGAAAACCAACTTGATACAATTTAAAATCAATTTAAATTTATTAATTTTATCTTTCAATACTAAAAATTAAATGCAAAAATAATCTTGTTTTTTATTTTTATTCTGCATTTTAAATACATACAGCACAATGGATTCAAGATCACACACACACACACATATATATATATATATATATATATATATATATATATATACAGATTTTATAATTTGATAAACAAATTTCAGAATTCTAGATATGTGTATTGTGAAGCAACCTAAATGGCAAAATTTCTTTCATTATAAAAAAAACTTTAGTAATTTACTTTTTCGCAACAGTATAAAATTGTATTAAGTAAATGAGCTGACAAATTAACAACTTTCATAGTACGGTATAAATAATTTACTTAATACTGTACTGTACTTCTAGAAGCCATTTGTCTAATTTAAAAAAATATAAGCGTTTGATGTAAATACTGAAAATAGTAACGAAATGCAAACCTTATGACAAATGTACCAGAGTTGACCTTTGATGGTCCAATTCCATAAGTTTACTGATTACTTTTTAAAGTATTTTCAGTAAAACGAATGCCTAAAGTAAAAATACTGTCTAGAGCAAAATAAACAAACAGCAAATATCGTTTTACCTGATCCAAACATGCCCCCAATATAAATACAGCATTCATCAAATCCTATGTGAACAATTGCTTTCACAAAGGGAGAGCTATGAAACAACATCCTCTCATTAGGCTAGCTTTGATTGTCTCAGCAACATTTATTTTTTAAGACAATATCGATTCAAGCTTAGTGTTTCTAACTTTTTGAATCTGAAATTAATTTAGAAAATAAAGTTCCATGATTATACAAACTTTTTATAATTGCAATCAGTTACTTTTAAAACATTTGTATATGCTGAAAATTGCATCATGTTCATTATATTGTGCTTTGAACCTAATTTGAATAAAAATATTAGAAAATATTTTAGAAATTATTAAAACAATTCTGTACCTAATTTTTATAACTATCAGGCAGATCTATAGAAAACGTCTCTTAGAAGTCGATTCATTTCAAGTAGAAGCTCATATACTGTAAATAAAATTTTAAAGAATTATCTGTAACTTCAGTGTATATAATTTTTGACGCTTTTTATTAGTTTATAAATTTATATTCTTCAACTCTTCGTGATCTATTTCAGCCAAAATATCAAAATATAAGGAAGAATAATTCAAGTACGATTTACGGCAAAACAATTGACTAATTCCTTTTCGGGTAAAATTATAACTTCAAATATCTACTAGTCTAATACCACCATACCATACTGTCAGTTCTTCTTTGAAAAGTAACTGTGAGCACCACAACATAGAATACTATAAATATAACATTTTCATGGTTGACATGAAAGTGCAGTAGTCACTACTATGTAGAATCTTAATTCTGTAGACATAAAATTTGTTTTAAAAATAGAAAATACCATTTAACATATTCAGTGTTAAAATTAATATATTCTCAGCTTCTGAAAAGATACGTGATTTAAATATACAATGGAAAGGTCTAATAAAAGTTTTAACATAGCGATTACTGCCTTGAGCGAGTCCAGTAATATTTTTAAATCAAACAAAATCGTATTTGTTACTACAAAATAAATATTTACCAATAATGCACACAGCTGTGTTCTTCCTTCGTGATAGCTGAGCGAAAATTAATTGTAACAATAAATCGTCTGTGGTTAAAACCATATGACCAAAAGAAAAACAATGGCGAACTAGAAAATCAATACACAGAAGACTAAGTTTTAATCCTATTATTTTTCACATCGTCTTTTACTGTCATCTTATTAAATCCATCTAATTTTAAATAATTATAATTCAAACTACGCCTCATGCAGAGAATTAAATCCCAATCTAGCTATAGTATTAGCAATTATATTTAATGAAAGTAGTTAGTGCACAGTAAAACCTCGCTAATCCAAAGTTTGTTAATCCGAAATATTAGTTAATCTAGTTTAATTTATTTGGACAAAAATTGGCAAAATACTGTGTGACTTTGAATATTTGTAAAAGCTGTTCTGAGCCCAACATAATACACAAGAAATTATATAAAAAGCACAGTTTACATTCTGTTTGAATCAGCTCTTATATAATCTTACTCAGATTGTTTTTAAATGTTGTATACAAACTCTTGGCCAACCGGTAATTTTTAAAATTAACCACATCTTGTGACAGTATTTATTTTTACTAAAGTAAAACCAATTTGTCTTGCCATCTTCACTTTGGGAATGCCTACGTTCAAATACAAAAATTCAAAATTATGTACATTACTTAAGTATTAGTAAATAATACATGATAAATTCTTCTTTAGCTCCCCTCCTGTTGGTGCAATATCATTTCTTTTTTCTTCTGACGGTTCAAAAGTAGAAACAGCTTCGTAAAATTGTCTAACTCACATGCTAAAATGTAAAATTTCAGTACTTTATCTTTAACATTATTTCTTTAAAATTACACCTGCATCAGAAATAGCTTCAGTCAGTTTTAAAATGTCCAACTTAGTTATGATGGTTAAGTTAGAATCTCGTTTGCATACCTATTGTGTCCAAAACAAAATATTTTCAATAAAAAGCTGTAAATACAAAAAAAAATTGTTAAATATTTTTTATTTTCACCTCGACATCTTCACATTATTGTAGCTATTAAATAACACGGTTGATTAAATAAATCAACGAAGCAGACTGTAAAAGTAAAAGAATTGTTCATCAGTGCTATCAGTGTTGTCCAGGGTGGCTGTCAAATTGTTGTAATTCTAATATATTCGGTATTTACAAGCACACTTCTCCCAAGGTTGAATGAGACCTGCTGACAAGGTTGCACCGAAAATTAGTTACAATTCAGCCACTAAAGGGCGCTCAGGGTTTGTGACGTAGCAAAACCACAGCATAGCTCTTGTTCTGTTCCAGAGCACCATTAGGTTGGAAGCAATTTATTTAAAAGAAAAACAAAAATGCCAGTGTGCAGCATTAAAAATTGCTTTCAAACATCTAGAAATAAGGAAGTATCATTTTTTAAATT
>JAQFZN010000255.1:0-37929 GCA_034687075.1 Geophilus carpophagus
AATTATTCAAATAAAACAATTTTACAACAATATTTTCTAAGATAACTTTTTGTCCTCTACAACTTTCTAATTGAAAGTTTTGCTCTATCTCTAATACAAAAAAGTTAAAACTACAATGAAGCACTTCTGGTGGTCAAAAATCATTTTTATGACTACCATTAAATTCTTCACCCCCTTATTCATATTAGCTTGTGTAAACAAAATTTTGATAATTTTAATTGTTTGCAAATTATTTAACTGGAACACTTATCCCTGAACACCCTGTATATATTTCCCTGTGAAAATATATATTGTATCCCATTAATAATAAGACAAGTGTCTTGTGCTTATTAAGCATGCACTGCATTTTCTGACATTAATCTATTTTACTTTTTACAGGCCATCCAGTTGTTGTGACACCGAAAGAGAACCCTCTGATAAAAACGTGTGAAGTTGACTATGTTGTTCCCTTTTGCTTAAAAATTAGTATTCATTAGTGCATCATTAGTGCTGATGATTAAACTTAATTTTAGCATTTGTGCATTATTATTTATGCATTTAAGTTATTCCATTTTTTAGAATATCAGACCAACTTTACACTGTCCCAACCATGTTGTCTTATGTTGCTCAAACTTTAATATTTGTTAGTGCTTCATTAG
This sequence comes from Geophilus carpophagus, assembly GCA_034687075.1. Taxonomy (NCBI): domain Eukaryota; kingdom Metazoa; phylum Arthropoda; class Chilopoda; order Geophilomorpha; family Geophilidae; genus Geophilus; species Geophilus carpophagus. The sequence goes on from JAQFZN010000255.1 coordinate 639, forward strand.
TGCTGATAAATAAGCCCAATTTTAGCATTTGTGCATTATTATTTACAGTTATTTATTTTTCCCATTTTGAAAACATTCAAAGCCCTATAACTCACTAAAGATTTGGCCAAATCACTTCAAATTTGGCCAAGTGTTAGTCTATCATTAGTATTACCATCCTGCCACATAAAATTTGTTTTAATTGTCATTTTTATCTATTTTTTGATTTTTTTTAAGTAGAATCTGTTAGGAATAATTTTAAAATAATAATAAAGAGTTTATTGTTATTTTAGTTGCTTAGATAGCATATAAAATGTATGTGTTGGGTTTTTCACTTCAGTTGCCTTTGAATACTTGTTCTTTTTTGTGATCCGTGTTAAAAAAAAAAAAAATTATTTTTCAATTAAAACAAACCTCTAACAAAATCTTGACCAGTCTTTTCAAATGATCATGCTTAGAACATGTGCTACATTTAATAGAAGTATAATTTCAATTTTTTTTATTTCTGTGTATTAATAATAGAATTTACTTTATTATCAATAGCTGCTAAAGCATAAGCTCCTATGCAAAATAAATATTTTATTTCTGCTACTATACCCACAAATGAGCTAATATGCAATGTACTGTATTTGTTTTTAGAAAACCTTTTTAATTCCTTCATGCAGAAGTAAATAAAGAAAGAAGTTGATTTAATGGTTCCTTAACATGCTTAGTTCACACTTAATCCACTTCTTTACAAAACTTATCTACTTTTTAGATCGTCTGTTCACATCGCAATAACAAAATTCTTAGTGAACATCCTTAAAATTTTGCGATTTCAAGCTTTTCATATTGCCAATTCCATTTCAAATAAACAAAATGAGATCAATCTCTTCAACTAATCCAATTATTTAACAAACTTTAGGTGAAACTGGCTGCCACCTAATTCTGTTGGCTGGCACTACTACAAATTAAAAACGATATATACAGGGTGTTCAGAGATAAGTGTTCCAGTTTCATAGTTTGAAGTTAGAGTTTTGATCCACTGATATATTTAAAAATTGGCAATTTACAAAATTGAGTTTGACACCCCTGCTGCACACAGTTCTACACAGTTGCCTAGTTTGCCTTAATGGTTAAGCTGAGCCTGTGATACTTCTCCTTTTATTTACTTTTGGTTTATAGATATGTGCTAATCCAAAGTAAATGAAAAATAATCTAAACTATTATTATTTTAGTTTTGATTATATATTTTTTTGACAAAATCTATTTTAAAATCCACACGGTTGTATAATTTTATATTACCAAATAATAGTAAATAATGGGAAAGCTTCACAGTGTGAAATAGAATGTTACATCAAAAAAATAAAGCGACAGACAATCAAATGCAGGTAGGTACTTACCAAAATGCACTGAATAATTCTGATTGTAATTGTTATCACTTATTGATTTCTTGTGTTAATATATTTCAGCAATGACTATTAGGTTACCTTACAAGGAATGGAGTGAACTGCCTCTTTGCATCACTGCAGCAACAGCTCAAACGACTAAAAAAAATATCTAAAATGTCGATTTCAAACAAATCTACAAAAAAATTGTCTGTGTCTATTGTTGTGAAGAAACCATTTTCATTCCGTTGCTAATGCAACAAATACATGACAATAACTTTACTACGTTTATTTACCATTGGATCTTTTACTGGTATTACCACTGGTCTCTCAATTTTTTCAGCACTTGAATATTTCATTTAATGTAAATGTACAAATAGAAAAACTTCTCTTTATTAAATGCATTATAGATCAGAATGCACTAAAATAAATAAGTTAAGTTTCCTTTGCCATTATGACCAATAGTGAAATGGTGTTATAAAACATTTTATCTTTTTCATACAAATGAATACTTTGTACAGGACCTGCACTAAAGAACCTTCTTTTTTAAAGTGACATACTTCTGACAAAATACTTTTAATTGGTCTAGTCCAGTGATGGGCAAACTAGGGCTGCAGGTCAGATGAAGCCCAACTAGAGGTTCTATCCAGCCCACCACAGAAATGTTTTTATTGTGAGAATTTTATTAGAAATTGTGAATAGTCCACTAGGGGTCACTTGGGATTGATGAAGGAATCCAAGGCTATGTGATCATAACCAATCAGAGGTCTCCCTCTGATAGGCCACAACTTAGTCACAGATCCTGGAAACAAAAAAAGTCTTGCTCTGGACCTCGACCTGTAGGGGTCGCATTACCAGCTCTCTTGTAATGCGAACATCTGTTGTCCCTGACCAAAATTCAGATGCCGTAGCAAGGAAAAGGCAATCTTGCCTCTCGATCGCAGGCTTGTTAGGTGATCCTGACGGGTCCTGTTCTCAAAGAAACATAAGCTAGTCCAACCAGCCATCGGGTTTGGTTGGTGTTTCAGAGTAACACTGACTTAGCAGCTCCATGCTTCGAACATGGATAAGTTATGAGTGAAAGCTGCGGTAAATAAAGATTTACCAAACTTATCTGTATCTTATGCTTTGTTCTTTATTATGCTCCATCCACTCACCTTCTTACGTCGTCCAAACCTTGTGGAGAAGCAAAAGGCAGTCATAAAGTTGATTTAAAAACTTTTGAATCTGCCAAAAATTAGAATTACCCTAATAAATAAATTAATTAAACTTTGAAAAAATTGTATTAGAAACAGACTGACAGATAAACATATAACCTCACTTCTCACTTGGCTTCCTGACCAGATTCTATCCAGATTTACTGATACCAAATTTGTTCCCAGTCCAGCCCTAGACTAGAAAAGTTTCCATCTACCTACCACTTTTTAAAATTTTGTATGATTTCTTTGCGAGGGAAGCATATTTCTATCAGCAAAAGCAGATTCATATGTATATAGAGAATATTTTTTCATTACTAAAATGTACTAAAGTTCCTTACTATACTAATTACATTAATTCAGTCATTAAGTTTTTCTTAGCTAAATTGTTTCATAAAAACATTTTAGAACATACTGTCATCAGGGGTACCATTGGACAAAAAGTGAATTGCATTAAGACATCTACTGTTAGGATACAGAAGTAAATATGTAAATGTGCAATTGGTGCAATATATGGCTGCATATCTCAAGTGCAGTTTGTGCTGTTCAGACTCTGATATACAATGCATGGAAACTTTTGACAGGCATTTGAAGTTAAACTCGTGTTTTGCATTCATCTGCCTACCCCCAAATGCCATGTCATACCTGCAACCACTTAAAGTTGCAATTTTTTGCACCTAGGAAAAGGAAGTAGAAGCAGATTTTATCAGATGTTGCATTCAAAGTTACATTGTATGAAGTTTAAAATTGAATATTGACAATTACAGATACAGAAAGCAAACAAATAATTTTTTGTTCATTTTTACCCCAGTGATGGGTAACTTTGAACATAATTTAAAAAAAAATTTGAAACTTTGGGTTTAAGTTACCACTTTGAATTTTTTTTTTCAAATTCAGTAGCCCTATTCACACACCACTTTTTTGTTTTTTGCTTTTACACTAAGTTATAACAGGGGCAGATCTAGAAAATTCTCAAGGAGGAGGCCATAAAAAATTTTTGAGGAACTATCATGAGCAATGTAGGAGGGAAGGGTTAATAGATGCCATGTGTTGGTGCAGATTAAAATACACAAGAAAAAAACCTAAGTTTGGCAATTTATGGTAATTTCAAGATAAGTGAGGATGGAACATTGTATTATGATAAAGTTAAGGAAACTTATAACAATCTTAAAGCCCGAGTATGTATATGTAGTTGTATTTTACTTACAAAATTATTTTTAAACTTCCCTAAGGGGGTGGCCATGGCCCCCATGGTCCCCCCTTGGATCCGCCCCTGAGTTAGGAAGATAAAGTAAAATTTATGCTAAAAATTCAAGAAAAACATTCAATGTTACCCCCAATGACGGTATGTAAACTGCTTAACTTACTGTTTATGCCACATCTTAGTTAAGAATGGGCATTTTGATTGTTGTTGTTCATTGGAACTTCTGATTATCAACAGAAATGGAAGTAATTGATTCAATTTAATTTTCTAAAATTTTCTTAAATAATTTACAAAGATACCTTGATCAAAACTTCTGCTTTTCTTTCTTCAAGACACGTCAATCTCAATAGGATTGTGCAATATTATTTTAATGTAATTACACATATCACAATAATATTACGAAAACCTATTGAGTCAAGAATAAAATACAAAATCATTTTCTTGTTCTTTATTAAAGTTTATGATTTAACAATTACAGGCTACTGTTCGACTAAATATAGCTTTTAATAAAAATAAAAACAAAAAAGAAAACCTCTACAGTTGGCATGCAACAAAAACCCTTCTTGAACACCAACCTTTGAGGAATATTGTGACAAATTGATCCCCTGTAAGAGAAACTGGCAGCAGATAAACAAAATAACTGAAAAAAATTTCCCCATTTCAAATATTTTTAAGTCTGAAAAAAAAATTATTTACATTAACCAAATCCAAAATAATTCATAACAAATCCAACTGCTGCTGATTCCTCTAACACAGAACAAAGCCTAATAATTTCAATTACTTAAGCCTAAAATTTAATTATTTTTCTTTTTGAATAGATTTTAAAGGAGGGATTCATTCAATTCACTCAATTATCCAGAGTGTTTTATTATTTTTATTATTTTTTATCATTTAAATTAAAAATTTTAAATTTTAAATAAACTATGGCACTACAGAAAATTAAAATAAACTATAAAATAAAATAATAATCTCCTTGTACACCATTTTTGTTCAGTGTTTTAAGTAGAAATTAATGGATTTTTATTAAATCCAACAACCAACACGTGTGGCACATTCTTAAAAAACTGTCCGAGGTGCAATAATGTTTCTTGTAAACTAAAAAAATTTAAATTAATTAAAAAATTGAAAATCAATTTTTTTTTCACAACAACAAGAGTGGGTTTTGTTTACCTACTAAGATAAGCGACCAGAAAAGACAAACCAATTTCCATTTCCAGTCAACACACACATTTACACACTTTTTATCATGATGATTAATTGGCACTGATAATAACAAATATATTTACCCTCATAGAAAAACATTTTTAAAGCCAATTGCCAATTTGAACAACAATACAAGCAAGAATGTTATTTATCCATTCTTGAATTGATACAAGTACATAGTGGAAAAACAGGACAGGAATGTGAAATACGTCATCAATACAAAACTCAAAGAGAATTAATTAATGTACATCATGTTTAAAAACAAATTCTAATTTTTCTAAAAGGCGTTTTCTATTTAAATTATTTAATCATTATAATCATGATTATTTATTAATTAATTTTTTTTCGAGATCTAAAATATTACTCGACATACAAATAAATACAAAAAATATTGGATTAATTAATAGCAAGTTAGTTATTTTTGTTTAAGTTTATATTTACAACAACACACACACGCACACAACCAGCGTCCATTTTTTTTCGCGTCCCCGCATCAACTATTATGCAGTGCAATATTAGAATTTAAATAGAGTTTGAAGAAGTAGTAAAATTCCATTTTTTTTTTGTTCGCATTTATCCAGCTAAGAAAATTCTTTTGTAAATAGCACTGTTTTTAGAAATGTCGTTTTTCCAATAAATATTTCAAAATAATTAATAATTAATTAATTAATTAAATTTAATTGATTAATTAATAAGAAGAAAAACAATAAACATCAACCCTACAACAAACAAATTTGCAAAGAAAATGCATTATCTACGACATTATCTAACAAACGCAAGATAAAAGAGAAAAGGGGATCAGCAAAGATAAGACAAGTGTTGATTTTGTGATTTCAACACATGACACTTTTCGAATATCAATTCGCATTAATCTACTCCCGCGTTTCAAAATATTTGTAAGTTGGATTTTCATAACCATTAATCTGCATGTTAGCGACATGCCTCTCCTCAGGAGTGGCGGCTTGATCCACTTCGACAAAACCTTGATGATGAGGCGATCGAACCGAGCGTTTTCTCAAAAACACGATGCCCACTATCATGGCCGTCAACAGTGCAATGCCAGCAAATGCTAGTGTCACGTATACCGAACTGTTTTTCTTCTTATATGCCTCTTCGTGTTTTACTGAAAATGACTAGAAATATAAAAATAGACAAATTTATTATTAACTCGTTGTTTGGATATAAGGTCGGATTTAGGATTTAGGATGGAGGTGGGGTTGTGAGGTGGGCCAGCCCTATTTCGTATAATTCCATATTTTATAATAAAATTAAATATAACGTATTTTAGTGGATATTGCATGCGCACTCAGGTTTAGTATTGTCACAAGGTACAAAACCTGAGTGTTAAAGGCGAGAAATACAAATAAATTTTACACAACAACTTTGGGTGAAAATGATTCGTATTACTCGAGTATTCCTACAACAAGCACCTACCTAGTTCAAACTACAAAATAAATCAATAAAGCAATATTTACCACCATTAAACTAATAAAATTAATGTATTTATTATATTGTACTAAAAATACTATAAAAAAACAGTGAAACCCAAATTCACGAATGACATTTTCATTAAAGGAATTCACATAATGTGCGCCCAGGTATTGTATGCAAAATGGCTTCAAAGTTTGTAAAATCGCCTATAATGTGCATATTGAGTTGAGTTATATTTATAGTTTTAAGTTTTAAAATCTTGCTTCAAAAAAAAAATCAATAATTTCTGCCAATACAAGTTTTGACCAATTTTTTAAAAAAAAATGTAGGTGAAGTGGAAGTAGACAAAGCAGGCTGTACCGATGTAAACCTTTATATTTTTTTTTATAAATTTATAAATTTATTAAAAATAGATGAATTTTACTAGCAACCAATCAAACGCCTTTTTAATAGGACAAAATCCATTCAAACACAGACAGCCCATTAAATCATTACAGCAAATAACTTATCAGATTAACAACAACCAATCAAATCATTTATCCGATTATTAAATTCTATCAAGTTACTATGACCCAATCACTATCTTAACAAGTTATAAAAGCCAATCACAATTACCATCAAGCTACATAAACAAATTTTAAACAGGTTAGTATATCTCTCCTTCAACTGACATGACTTGCAGGTTTAAAAGTTTGAGATTCCGAGCACAGCCAATCATCACAAATACAAATTTATTCTCTAAAGTATGGTTCTCACACACACTGCTTGCATTTCAACTTTGTCTGAGATTGAATTTGTGCATATATCATCTGATTCATCACAAATAAAATCTTCAGTTCACATGTGACATGCATTGTGTGCATAACAGACCAATTTGCATGCAGAACATGATATGTAAACTCATGAGCACACTGCTCGCAATAGAAAGTAATGCTGATCTCAATCATGATATTGCACAATGCAAAATGTACCTGAAAACTTTGATAGAATATGCATAATTAATTGATTAATTAATCAATTTAGTAATCAATCAAACTAAATTTCAATTATTTTAATAATTTAATTTAAAAATTGATTAATTAATAGATGAAATTGATAAATTTTGTTCTACATACGGCTTCATTGTGATGTACTTCATTTTTCTGCGCATGTGCAACTTTAACTTGTTGTTCGACATGGGGTGTTGGAATGGATTCATCTTCCATCGTTTCTGGATCAAATGGTTTGTCCAATTTTCCTCCCAAATTAGTAACAACCTTTTTCCTTTCCTCTCGTTCAACCTTCAATTCGTGTTTTCTTTGTTTTTCTAATTCTTTTTGACGTTGACGTTCTAAAATTTACATAAATTTAACAAAATAAAAAATAAATTCATATTTAAAACTTTCAAGTATAATAAAAATTGAAAAATAACAAAAACCTTGTTGCTTAGCAGACACTTCACTTTTGAATTTTTCCAACAACGTTTCCTCATTTTCTTGGGACAAAACTTGTAACGTTAGTGGATCATCACTACCGCGTAAACTTTGCAAGAAATCCACTAAAAAAAATAATTTTCAGTTTTAAAAATAAATAAATTAATAAATAAATTAAGTTATTTTTACTAATTTCATCCTTAATTTTAGCAGACACATCTGGTAATCTGTCCAACATTTCCAAACTTTGATTCAAACTTCTATTCAAATCCATCAAATGTTCAAGTGTAGGGGTTGTGGCCTTGTTTGCTTGTTCCAAATTTGTGTTTAACAGATGTTTATAATGATTAATGGTATGCATTCGATCCTTTTCCAATGCTCTTAATAATTTTTCCAAACATTTCTGTACTTTTGAAGCCTAAAATAAACCAAGAAAAAAAGGGTTGCAATTAAGTGATCCCCAAAATAAACAGAAATAATTCCCCCCACCCACCAAATAAAAACAGAAATAATTCCCCCCACCCACCAAATAAAAACAGAATTAATACCCTAATATAATACCACAAATTTTTATTTTTTAAGATCCCAAAAATATGAATATGAACCCCAAAACGAGATGAACTAATCCTCAGTCAACATTCAACTGAAAATTAAAAACTTTCAGTCAGTAACCAGTCAACTGTCACCCCGTAGTCATGCCTAATAATTGTCAGTCAACAGTCGAACAATTTTCAAATATTTTCCAAGTCGACAGTCGGCTGTTGACTGAGTGTTTTCTAAGTCGACAGTCGGCTGTTGTGCGAGTGTTTTCCAAGTCGACAGTCGGCTGTTGACCGAGTGTTTTCCAAGTCGACAGTCGGCTGTTGGCTGAGTGTTTTTCAAGTCGACAGTCAACTGTTGACCGATTGTTTTTTAAGTCGACAGTCGACTGTTGAATGAGTATTTTCCAAGTCAATAGTTGATGGAATATTTAAAAAAGTTAATAATTAAAAAGTAATTCTCAAGTGAATTCACGTCAACTGTTGGCAGTTAACTGTTGACCAAGTAATAGTTTCAAAATATTCCGTTGACAGTCAATATGAATTCATTTTAAGATAACTTTTGAAATTACTAAACTTTCAAATATTCCATCAACTATTCTGTTAACTAGGAAAATACTAGGTCAACAGTTGATTGTTGACCAAATAAAATTTTTGAAAATTGTCTGTTGACTGACAATTAGGTATGTCTACTGGTGACAGTTGACTGTCGACTGACTAAAAGTTTTTAATTTTCAGTTGAATGTCAACTGTCGACTTTCGGGATTGTATTTTTGTGTCCTTAAAAAACAAAAGTTTGGGGTATAATATTGAGGATACCTATTGTTTTTTTGAGGCTCACTTATGTTCATTTTGGAGACCAAATAATGACATCTCAAAAAATTAACACCATTCACAATATAAACAAAAATAAACAAATAAAAAACGTTCAAAACCAGGATTGCCTCCACTTTTGAAAATAGTGGCTGGACGCTATCGCTAAACATGTAAGAGTTAGAGATGTAGCACTATCACTAATACTATTTTTATTTCAAAATCGAAAACAAATTGTTTTGCTTTAAAAAATTCAAATTTTCAGTGCTAAAAATTCGCTATTAGCATTAGCGATGCTAAAGTATGGTAGGCAACGACCAATCCTGGTTAAAACTAATCTTTCTAACCTTAGGATTATTAGCATTAAGTGCTTTGCTGTAGCATTCCATTCCTTCCTTTTTCTTCTCATTAATATGCGCCATTACTCTTTGCTGATGCATCACAACTAACTGATGTTTTTCTGCAGTTCCTTCTTCTTCTAAAGCGGCAACAGTTTTCTGAAAACGCTAAAAAATAAATAAAAATAAATAAATTATTTGTTTATTTATTATTTTTCTAGTTATCTCACAGCAGTCATCTTCTTTTTAAAAGATTCAGCAGCTTTGGGATCCTTTGCTTTCATTTCCTGATATCTTTCTTCCAATTCGCTCCAATCCTTCATCACTTTAGTCACTTTTTCGCGATGACTTTCTTCGAGTCTCTTTTCCGCTGCTTTAAAATCTTCATGTTCTCTTTTCGCATCAAAATGACTGTAATAATAATCAGGTGTTGATGAGGGCACAGTTGGCGTTGCTTCCTCGCTTGTATCACTATCATCTTCATCTTCCTCACTGCTGGAAGAATCTGATTCATCCTCATCATCCATTCCTTCGGCCGAATCCTTGCGCTCTTCTCGCGTAACCTTTTCCAACCGAGTTAATTTGATCTCGCTCGGTGGCATCCTGTTGGACTTTTCTTTCCCTAAGTAATAAAATATAATAAATAGTATTTTAAGTAAAATTATTATTATTACTATTGTTTATCACGTTCTCAGAGAGAAGGGAAAAATAAAAAACGGATGCCATCTTTAATAAGTTGCACGGAAGTCAGAAAAATCTTTATCACTAAAAATTATGAATTAATAATCTTGTTATTTTCAAATTAAATCATATTTTCAATAAAATTAAGCAATAAACTCGTGTAATTTTTTCGTAATTTCCCCTAAGATCCCATTTTGTTTTCTGCTTGTAACACGAATTTCTCATACGCACATCATTATGGTAGAATTACTGTTTGAATGTTGTCGAGATGTAGATCTTAATCTGATTCGTTATTAATCATTATTAATATCAATTTATTACTAGTACTGAATATTTTATTTCCTGAAAATATAAAGTTGCAAAAACCCAATTTCAGAATGTAACTTAGGATGTGTGAATCATGTAATATTCCACAGATCTAATTTCTAAAGCAAAACTTTCATTAAATGCACATTTCTACCAGGAAACGACCATATTTTACTAGACGTAATAAAGCAAGCATTAGTTTCTGCAGCAATAATTTCGTAGAGACCGAAGTCGCATAAATGATCCAAATTTCATCCTGTATTAGTCATTGATGACTCAGAAAAAAATCCCGCATGTCATTCAACCTCAATTCTGCCATACACGTGATGTAAACATTTTTATCTAGTTTCAAAATTTAATTTTAATTTCGAAATTGGAAATAAATCTCCGCCATTTTAGATCGCCAAATTCAATAAATTACAAATATTAAATCACCGTTAGAAATTTCAAATTTCCAATTTTAACGGCTTTCAAACATAGGTTTAAATTATTTATGAACTTTTCAAACTGTATTTAATTTAAAATTTAATAAGATTAGAATTATTTTGAATTAAAGTCATATACCGTTGGGGCAGCAAACAAATTCCACGCCGGAAAAGATATCGATGCCACAAGGCAGGAGCATTGCGAAGCTGCGCAGCTGCATGTCACGCTTGACGCAAGATCTGGCAGCTGTGCGGTTCCAATCGTCAAATCCTTGACATTTACTCTGATTATGAATATGATCAAAGAGGCAATGTTCGGGAACCAACAAGGCGTCAGATTGGAAGGAACCTTCTGTCAAAAATATTGGAAAATGTTAAACAAGAAAAAAAACACTAAAATTGCAAATACAAAAATAAAAAGAGTTAAAAATCAACACGTTGTCAACTAAAATTTCATAATGAGTCATCATTTCTTAAAAAATGGCGGTTTATGATACAATTCACACGCAAATAAGTTTATAACATGACATAAAAATAAAATGGGATGCTTATGCAAATTGAGTAAGTTTATGAATGCTACTAATGTTTACATCTAATTAAAGCACTATAACAAGCAATTTGTTTGATAATACTATTAATAGCGGCCATTTTATTGTTACTTTTTCATTCAAAATGAAAAAAAGTCAAAAAAGGTTTAAATTTTGAAACTGATCGAAAATTTTACGTCTAAACCATGAAAGCCGGTTAAACATTTAATAAAATGTAAAATTCAATTTCAATTGGAATCAAAAATTAAAAATGGAATCAAATTTGAAATTTTATACCCTGCACGGGTTTTATTTCAAACTAAGAATGTGTGAAATTGATCACTAAAATTTCTAGATAATAAATTGAAAAATGTATTATGAAAAAAGAATAAATTATGAATTTATTTCAATTTTTCACAAATTTTTGTTCTAACTTATCCCAACTTCATTCCAATAAATTTTATGTTGTTTATCTATTTTTATTATCTGTCAAGTCATATATTTATTTATAGATACAAATCTAAACTATAAAATATTTTTATTTCATTATTACCTAGACATCTGAATGGTTTCACCCAGTGTGAAACTTTACATTTCGTCTGCCCGACTTTGCACCAATTTTCAATCTTGAAATAATGACTCGATTCAACTATGTTCGTGATATCTTTCTTTGGATACACCTGAAATAAAAAAGATTTAAAAAAAATTAAATTTGTTATATAAAAAAATATTAAAATATAAAATGATAAAAATATTAAATTATTTTACAATTCTGTAGTCTGATTTTTAAGCACAATTCACTGAGCATCCATTTTGAAATTTCAAATTTTATTTCGGTTGATCTAATTTTAATCATTCAATCATAATTTTTATTATTACGTTCCGGAAATAGATTGATTATTGCACAAAAGATGTTTAATCATGAATAAAAATATTTTAAAAAATTTAAAAATAAAAATTTGTTGAAAATCTTATGAAATGCTATAAATAACGAATTTGTTAATGACCTCATCAATCAACAACTACTTGACAATCAACTGCACAATTTAATATTGTAGACAGACGTAAATGTAGTTATTTATTCATCTCATTATTCAATTCAAATTATAGAGATTTATGTAACTTTGCAGCTGAAGAGATTATTTGAAGTATTTATTAATCTAAAATTAAAAAAAATTGATTAAATTTTAGAAACTTTAAAATTTGGAAAAATTTGAATTTTAATGTTTTAATTTTTGATATAGATCTCAAATCAAATCTTGTTCAAGAAAATGCTGTAGGCAGCCATTTAAAAAAATGTTTTTGAAGATAAATTTAAATTTTTTTTTTAACAAATTTGAAAAAATCCAAAAAATGTTTTCATTTTTCAAAGTATTTCATTAATAGTAATTTCCCACTATATTAGCATTTAGTACAAGGAAATTTATACTACAAATTATTTTCTTTTCTTTTCTAGTATTTCATAATACACCACGTTTCCGCAATTCAATATCACACCTTTTATTTCAAGTGCAACTATTTCCTGCGTCATTTTTCCAATTCAATGGCAGTTATTAGCAACTGATTGCAAGTTGTAGAGAAATTTCTACGTCAACGATTAGCAAGATTACAGCAATGAGGAAGAAAACGTTCAAAAATAAAAATAACGTTGATGACGCCACCAATATGCACGTAAAAATGACATTAAAAAATACAAATTCAATCGTGATGTATAATCGCGAGAAAATACGTCTTAGTAAAATGGCGTCGAGTCACGTGACTGCCGGCGCCATTTACTCTCATTTTTCATCATTTTCATCAATCGAGTTTTAAGTATAATTTGCGTTTTTTTTTCTATTTCCGTATTTCCTGTGCTAAAATCAATTCCAAACTCATTTCAGGTCGCAAATTAAATTTTTATTACATCAAACGAAAAATATTTCTCATTACCTTACGACAATATTCCAAAATCTGAACTTTGTCTTTGGTACAAGTTGCCTTATCATCCAAGTCAGTTACCCAGTGATCAGTTTCATCCATATACTGATTATGATATTTCTGTTTCCCGCATATCATCGCTACCTGAGGTTCAAACCGTGGTGGTGGAACATAATTACCAGCCAATGCCTGAAAGAAAAAAAAAATTTATTTTCTTAAAATTTAAATTACAAAGTTAAACTTAAACAATATAAATATAATTCAATTAACCAACAGAAAATCAACTTGCTTTTCCCCTATGACGACTCATATTGCTCACAGGTGCCAGCAGAGTAGGGGAGAGTCTGCATTGCAGAAAATCAATACACTAAGCAGCCATCTCCTTTTCTACCATGAATAATGAAGGCATTCCCTTTACCTCACTTACAACCTCACTTTTCCTACTTATTACCATTTTATTTAAACTAAATCTTTAAATCATAAGTCCGAGATTATATTTTTTCCAATTTTTCAAATTTTTATGCGCCATTTTGATTTTTTTTAATATTTTTATTAAATTTTCTTTTAATTTGAAAATATTTTCAAATTTTTAAACGAATCAACGAATTTATTAGCTTTCAATTGATGAGAAAAAGCTTTCAAAGCATTTAATTTGATTTCACATGTTTGCTTAGCAACTGGTAAACATAGTCCATAGCAACCATATATAAAAATATATGTTTTTCATTTCTTAAATATCCATCAGGTAAATACACTCAAATATCTCCTAGAAGCAGCTGCTTAAAGACAGGTGTGAACACACCTGGACCTTTATTATACTTTAAGAAACCCACTAAACCCCCCCTTCACCAAACCCGAAAATGAAAAAAAAACCTGTTTCAGCATATAAAGTATGAAATTATATATAATTTTTTTTTTTTTTTCTTAATTTATTTATCAATTTTTTTTATTCGCCAAGTAAGAAAAAACCAAAACAAAAAACGGAAAATATTCAAAAACTTAAATAAATTTAAACTTTTAAACCCGTAAATTGATCATTTTATCACTAAACAAGTGTATCACTAAAGATCAAGTGTAATTATCCAATATAAATCAATTAATTTAAATTCCACAAGCGAAATTGTCTCTTTTATCCTAATAAGTCAACAAGGCCTACGCCCTTTAAGAGAAAGAGAGATCACTGATGACCTTAAGAAATCTCCTTTTATCGAATTAAAATAATCCGATTAAATCCATAGTTATCTGATCAATAATCGTAAAACGTATATTTAGACATGAAATCAAATATTAAGTAAAAAGCAATCAATTCTTAAAGGTATTTTAGATATTTCAACCAATGTCATGTTATACGTTAAGCCTAACTTTGTACCAGTGGACCCTAAGTAGGTCATCATCTGAGCTAAGATTGGGCTCATTTTCACGGTTTAAAATATGTTTTTCTTATTTAATCTTACCTCCACATAGGCTTCGATGTCATGTATCGTGACACCAAGAATAAATACGATGACTAACGAGGATTTGGACCACATTCTTTGACTACAAGCACAAGTAGTCAATGTGCTTTTTCTCCTGTTCCTGATTTTCTGAAGAGGTTGCTTTTTGAGTGTTTTTAACACGTGCAATTTCATTGGTTTAGATCGCATGCATTCTCCCCTAGGAGACGAGCAGGATGGACCAATGAAAGAGCTTGTTGCATTCATGTTGTTTGCAGCTGTCTTGCGCAGTACAAATACGGCTGTGATGTAATTGTAATAAATAGAGATTGTTGAAATGTGTTTGTAATAGATTTGACTGTCGTTTTATTCATTTTGTTTAAATTTATCTCAATTTAATGGAATAATTTTCAAATTAAATAAAAATTGGAATTATGTAAATATATTTTTTAATTACTGACCTCTAGTGGTAAAAGCGGGATATCATATTGAAATGGTGTTGGATTTGTAAAAGAAATAATGAAATAATCAAGAAAACTATCATACTGTGATTTTTGTAAGTTTAAGTCCTTAATTTAAAATACTTTTATGTTTCTAAAAATTAAATTTTCCTTTATCTAATCTTAAAATAATAAATAATATTAAAAACAATGTTTAATTAATTTGTTGCAATATGTTAACCTAAAATTTTTATAAAAACTTTTAATATGAACTTAAAAATATTAAAAATAACAAAATTAAAAACAAAGCAACATATAATAACATTTAAACATAAATTTATTATTTATAAAAATCTTTTATACAAAATGTCAACAACCTTTAGTTAGGCTTCTCTGCATTAATGTTTACTTTCTGCCATTTTTATTATTCATAAAAGACCACAAACTTTTTATTTTTTCATTATAGATCTAAAACCAAATCATGGATACTGAAGATGAGAAGACAGAACTGTGTAAATCAGATTCCAAGACCAAATTAACACCAATTCTTGATGAACATGTCCCTACGATAAAATATCACTGGTGGCAATTGATTCCTAAAAGATATTTAGTGGCATGTATGGCCTTTTTAGGTTTCTGTAATGTGTATATTTTACGTGCAAATTTAAGTGTTGCTATTGTGGATATGGTAGCTAATAAATCATTTATGGAAAATGGAACTGTAATTTATGTAAGTTTTTATTTTTTTAATTTTTAGAAATTTTTAGAAATTAATTTGATATTTATTTTTAATTTATTTTTCTAGAAACAAGAATTTAATTGGGATACAAAATTGCAAGGAACAATCTTAGGAGCATTTTTTTATGGGTACATTGTTACTCAAATACCTGGAGGTTAGAAATGTGGTGTGATAATTGATATATAGTTATTATAAATATTCTTTTTAGGATGGATGGCTACTCACTTTGGAGGAAAGATAATTTTTGGGATTGGTGTATTGTTGACTGCATTTTTAACCCTTTTAACTCCAGTTGCTGCAAGATTTAGTGTTTATGCACTCATTGCTGTTCGTGTATTAGAAGGATTGACTGAGGTTTTTATAATTTTATAACTTCAACGATTTGTATTTTTAAGTTATCATTTTTTTTTTAAATTTTAAATAATTAATAATTACCTTTATGCACAAATTAGGGTTTAGCATATCCGGCAATCCATGCTTTATGGACCCATTGGGCACCTCCAATGGAAAAAACTCGTCTCGCAACAATTGCTTTTTCTGGCTCTTACATTGGAATGACATTGGCATTTCCAATATCGGGTCTTCTTGCACAACATCTTGGTTGGCCATCTATATTTTATTTCTTTGGTATGGAAATAATATTAATTTTAGCTACAAAACATGTTTACTAAGTAAATCTCTCAATTATTTAATTAATATCTTTCATCATCATTCAGGCATTATTGCTTTTGTTTGGTGGTTGCTATGGGTTTACATGATTCGAGAGACTCCTCAACAACACGAGACAATTTCCAGATATGAATTAGACTTTATTCAGGACAGTATTGGAGTTTCATACCAACCACAAGTTAAAATCGAAAATAAAAAGAAATTATTAATAATTTTCGTTTTGTTATTGAAATGAATTTCTTATAGGATACTAATCCACCATGGGGTCATGTTTTTACATCTCTTCCTGTTTGGGCTATAGTTTTAGCTCATTTCAGTGAAAATTGGGGATTTTACACTATGTTGACTGGTTTACCAACGTTCATAAAAGATGTACTGAAAATGGAATTAGAACAACTGGGTTTTATATCCGGTTTACCGTACTTAGTACTAGCAATTTGCCTTCAAATTGGTGGCCAATTATCAGACTGGATCAGGAGTAAAGGGCATCTAACAACAACCCAAGTTCGGAAACTATTTAATTGCACTGGTAATAAGTATTTTAGTTTTGAGTAAGATTTAATTTCTTGTGTGTTCTTATGTATTGATGCATGTGATTGGTTAATTCCACTAAAATCGGGCGAGATTCGGGACTGAAAAAGGTCATTTCATGATATGCAGGGAAAACAGCAATTTCCGGTGGGGAAAAAATGAACAAAAATGCGAAAAAACTATTTTTCCCTGACATTGACGGTTTTGTTTAAGTAATCAGAATATTCCAGAAAATTCCTTTCTCTACTAATCACATGCATAATTCATACAAAAACATAAATTATCATATTTATAAATGTAAAGTGTATTTATTTATTGTACTAATTTATTAACTGATTTATTTAAAGGAATGATAATCCAAGCCATGTTTATGTTGATTGTTGCGTTATCCATGACCAGAACAACTGTTGTCATTTGTTTGACTATTGCAATTGGCATTGGTGGGTTTGTTTGGTCTGCATTTGGTGTCAATCATTTGGATATTGCTCCAAGAGTAAATAAAATAAATAATAATATAAAATAAAAGAATGAATTCCTAAAAGGAACTTAATAAAATTGTTTCTTTTTCAAATTTAACAGTTTGCAAGTTTATTAATGGGTCTTTCAAACTGCATTGCAACTATTCCTGGAATAGTAACCCCAATTTTAAATGGACAAGTTGTTGTAAACAAGGTTTGAAACATTTGAAACAAATAAAAAACTAAAATAATTTATTTATATTTTTTTTAGAGTGAATCAGAATGGCAGGTGATATTTTTCATTGCATCTGGAGTGTATTTAGGAGGCGCCATTTTTTATGGTCTATTTGCATCTGGTGAGCCTCAGAAATGGGCTGATCCTAATTATTTATTCCAATCAAATGAAGAAATTCCATTTGTTAATGAATAAATTATACATATATGTTTATCTACGTGTTTTGATGTATTGTTATTATAAATATTTAAAAAATTTAATAAATCAACGTATTTTAAAAATTGTAATAAATATTTTGTCATTTTCAAATCTAAATAAATGTTAAACTTAAGAACTGTGCTTATAAATAAATAAATAAATAAATCGTTCAAAAGCAAACAATTTATTTAACAAAAGATTTTTTCACTATAAACTTTCTAATATTAAAAGTTTATCATTCTACTTATAAAATTCATGTTCAGACTCATCCTTTTTAATATTATTTTTATAACCCTTTTCGAAATCTTTCGGTAATACGACATAACGGTTTTCTCGTACAGCATGCATACCAGCCTATAAAATAAAAATTAACAAATTTAGATAAGCAAACACTAAATTATCTTAAATGAGATAACTGCATACAGTAGACTTCCCATTACCCAGTTTACGGATTAACAGATATCAAGTTTAAATTTAACTGACCTAAAATGGGCAGTTAATATTTAACAAAAGATTATCATGTATACAGGAGAGCCAAATAATTTAAATGTCATGTGATCTAATAAGACCAATCAAATCCATGTTTACAAAATTTAGTTTAAACTAATTTCAGTTTTGCAGAGATTATTATGGATTTTTATTTCTGATCATTCTGGATAATCAAGTCTACGGTATTTAGTATCAAAATAATAATTTACTTCTTGGCAAATAGCATTAATATCAGCTCCAGAAATATGATCTGGCCGAGCTACATAATCTTCAAGATCAACATCTTCACTTAAATTCATCTTCGACGTAATAGTTGAGAAAATAAGTCGTTTTTGTCTACGATCGGGCAAAGGAAATTCAATTTTTCGATCCAAACGACCGGGTCTTAAAAGCGCTGGATCTAAGGTATCAGCTCTGTTAGTAGCCATGATTACTTTAACATTTGTGGTTTGATCAAAACCATCCATTTGATTTAGAAGTTCGAGTAAAATTCGCTGAACCTCTCTATCAGCTGAAATTAAAAAATAAAAATTTATTAAATAAATAAAAAATAAAAATAAATAAAATGTAACCTCCAGTTTGTGCATCGAATCTTTTAGTAGCGATTGCATCAATTTCATCGATAAAAATAATGGCTGGTGCGTTTTCTTTGGCCAATCTAAAAACATCCCTGACCATTCTTGGACCTTCGCCTAAATATTTCTGAACAAATTCAGAACCAACAACACGAATGAAAGCAGCAGTAGTGTGATGAGCAACAGCTTTAGCCAACATTGTTTTTCCACAGCCAGGAGGACCATACATTAAAACTCCACGTGGTGGATCAATTCCAATTTGCTTATACAAATCAAAATGAGTTAAAGGTAACTCAACGGCCTCTCTCATTTCTTGTTTCTGCATATCCATTCCACCGATATCTGCATATTTCACATCCGGTTTTTCATCTATTTAAGAGAATTCGGTTTAAATAGTTATTAAATTATAAAATTACAAATTTTAATATTTCAGTAATTATTTCTACCAGCTTGAAGCATTGAAATGCTACTATCAGCTTCTGGTGGTAAAACATCAACTAATGCATTGCTGTGTTTATGTAATGCAACACTTGCGCTTGGTTTTAATAATTCACGGTCAATTGTGGATAAAATTCGCACGTAGTAATTAGAGCCTATTAAAATGTGTAGTTTAAATTACGAAAATTATTTATTTGAAACAAAAATAAACGAGAATAACTGCCTGTAGTTGATCCAACTATGCCCGTGTTTTGATCAACAGCTTCTAAGAATTGGCCAATCACGAGTGGAATGCTCTGAATTCGTTTTACTTCTTCCTGAGCATGCAAATATTCTTTCTTTAAATTTCGTTGTTCATCTTTGATGTATTCTTCTTGTACTTCGAGAAATTCCAGCTGCCGTTGCAGTTTCTATATGTTTGAGTTAAAATTTATTTGAAAAAAATGACTAAAAATGAGTTTTAGAATTTTAATTCTTACTTTATATCTTGTGTATAGATCATCAGTATCGTTCGCTTCCACATTACCAAGAAATAGAGTGCTAGGTAAACTTTTTTCAGTTATTTCATCCTTTAATAAAAATTGCAATATGAGTGACTCAGCAAATGACATGTTAGAATAGAAAACTGTGATTAAAAATTATTTAAAAATCGATTAAACGCCTCTAAGTGTAGTTTTTCAATTACATAACGTACTGATAAATGTTATTTTCAAATTTACTTTACCTTTTCTGGTAAAATGATACCAATTTCTTCCATATTTAAGAGATTTGATTCGCAGTTACCGTACAAAATAAACAAACCAAAATGGCGTCTTTTATTAGTGACAATGATTGGTGAGAGCGCCCGTGGATATCAGTGACATATTCTGAAACTAACTAGTAGCCATCGCAACTGCTGATTGTGCAGATATTTCGAAAACCCGAAACGATTCAGTTAAACAACTGACTGGAAAAAAATATCACTTTTATTCAAATAAAACATTATTACTATACTCTTTAAATTACAAAGTGTATAGTTGTTATCAAGTATATGTAAAAATTGTTGAGTCGTAAACTGTAATATTTTCATTCCGGGTTTTCGAAGTACCAACCAATTCTGCTGCGTTCAGCCATAGAGGATTATTCGGTGCCGTAGCTATATTATCCACGAACTATAATTGGACTTATGTCTTATTTAATTGTTTTATGTATTTTATGTATTTTTTATGTACTTTAATCTTAAAATTAAGACATATTTTAAAAACTAGGATGTAAGTTCAATTTTAAACAAGTTTTAATACGAAATTAATCTTATTTTGTGCTAAATTCTTTTAATTTAAATAAAAACTTTTTTTTGAATGAAAAAACAAATAAAATCTTTTTAAAAAATTATACAAATATTTATTACGCATAAAATGTAGCAAACCAGCGCCACAGAAATATTTTACAAAACTTTAAGAAGAGAAATAACAATATAATAAAAATAGAAAAAAATCAATAAAATAACAAAAATTGAAGTATCATGGATACAACAAAAATCGTACAAAAACTATCTAAAATGTCTTTTAGTGCTCAGTAATTATCAAACTCATCGTCTTTCTTCATCTATTCCTCCCTGCAAATACAAAAACAAAAATAAGTAACTAAAATCATCATAAATCACTTAAATTTATAAATATCTTACACTTCTTCAACATCATCTTCAAATAATTCTTCAGCATCATCTCTATCATCCCTGTTTTCTGACTTGACCTTTTGTTTATTCTTATTATTTTTCTTGGGAAAAAATGGGGCATATGGGTTAACATTAGGAATAAACATAGGACTTGGGTACATCATGGGATTAAATGCATTAGGATAAGGCATTCTTGTCATTCCAACATTGGGTGTGAAAAACATTGGCATGGTCAATGTACTTGCCCCCATTAAATTCCCATTTCCACCTTGATTATTCATCATGGGTCTCAATTGCTGTTTACTAAAAGGTCTTTGAAACATGTTATTCATTGGTTGAGTGAAAGCAACAGCAGGAACAAATATACTAGGTGCTGATTGGGGTTGGTTTTGATTCATTAGACTCATCATTGGATTGCTTGCTTGGAAATTATTTCCATTTGGCTTGTTTTGTTGTGGTAGGTCAAAATTATTTCTTAAGTTTTGATTTGTGTTTATAAAAGCAAAGTTTGAATTTTGGAGGAAATTTGCAAGTTCAGCACTTGTCATAGCTACATCAATGTGAGGTGTTCCTGGAGGCAGATTTTGAGGTGCTAAGTTCATTTCTGAATTGATTCCTTGATGATTGATATTGTCGGATAGTTTATCTCCTACTATGACTCTTTGTATGTTGCTGGTTGGTTGTGCATAATAATTGTCGTTTCCTGTGTATCCGTTACTCATTCTGTATGGATTGTTTGATTCGTAATATGGTAGTCTTTCTTGATAATTATTATTTGGGCGAAGACCTACATCTCTCATTGCTTGTTGGTATTCTTCATCATCATTTTGATTTGGTCCATCATAACTAACTCTTGATCCAGCCATGTAAACTGGTTTTGGGGCTTGGTTGTATACTTTTGTTGGATTTACAGTCATTTTTCTCATTGGTATTGGTACTGTAATGTTTTCAATATCAGGTGACATTCTGCTTTCAACTCCTTCTAGGTCTTGAGCATTGGATGCAGTTAAGATAACCACAGCAATTAAAAAGATCTAGATTAAAAAAAATAAATTTAAAATGAATGTTATGTGATTGTTTTTGAATTCAGAATAATAGTGATAAATTATTTGTTGGTTTGATTTTGAGAATTTTAAAAGCTAACTAGCAACATTTTCAAACTTTCGTTTTAGTAGTTTAAGTTTCAGTTTTAGCGAGATGACGTCACTTTTTTTAAAGTTCGTTTTAAACGGTTAAAACGACTAAACTGTAAATGGACTCTCACTGTCTGTTTTTAAAACAAAAAACGAAGTTTTCAGTCATCTACTAGTAGTAGAATTTTATGTGTTTGAATAATGTTGGCTTATTATTTGCTACAAACATGGCAAACAATCACTTGATCTAACTATAAAAATGGCGCTAAATAAGCTGAAAACTACGTTTCTGTTTCCGTTTACATAACGGATGATGGGAGTCCCTTTTCGTTTTAGTCGGTTCAGCAATTCAAAATGAACTTTTAAAGAAGTTACGACATTTCGCTTAAACTGAAACGACTAAAACTAGAGTTTTGGAATTTAGCTACTATTTTTTAAAAAATCAAATTAAAATTTATAAATTTTTAAACAATAAAAAAAAATTCAACAAATATGAAATTTGATTATTTATCCGAAATAAATAATCAAATTTCACACTACATCTGCTAATTCTAATAAAATGAAATGAAATATAAACTAAAGCATTAACTTCAATTTCGGAACAAGAGTGCTCTTACCTGTGTGCTCATCATGGTAGCCATGGTCAAAATAAGCACAAAGGCTGTTCACCTGCCATTTATACCCAAGGTTAAGTAGTTTAGTGGGCCGACAAAGGTCATCGAAACACACCCGGTACTCTCACGATCAAAGAAGGAGCACGATGGAATCTTCTGACCAACTGACACTCATTATAGACTGCTTTAACCAAGGTCACGAACATTACAAAACTTGAACTGTTTACATCAATGAAAAGACATAAATCAATTTTTTTCCTGTGAAAATTTAAAAAAATACAATTTTTTTTATCACCTTTCATTCATTTTTCATTTTTCATTCTTTTAATGACCATGAAGTCGATGAAACAAAAGAAAAAATTGAGATAATTATTAGTTGAATGAAAAAGGAATTTTTACATTTCAACTTTTAGAATTAGTGCAGAACAAATTGTGTGATAAATTCTCACCATAGACACCAAGAGCTATAAATTTTTACAGAAAGTTAACAGAAAAAGGGATCTGTAACCTCATTTTTTAGGGGGAAAAGAAAACTGGGTTTCCCCTATCATTTGCAATTGTATTGGAACAGGAACTAGAATTGAACATACAGTTTCCTCAACTGGAACCCAGTAAATAGATAAGATGAAAATTAAATAAATTAGCTTGACCTAATTTTTTTTCAAGTTTAAAGCAACTTACATAATAATGAAGTTAAATGTATTTTAAAATAATACAATAGTTTGTATTCGATGAAGCTTTTACACAATAGCTGCAAGGTGTATGTCAGTAGAATCCCAAAGGGCAATGTCTTCATTTGACCTTGGCCAAACATCCTCTAATCAACTGTCAAGTTCAGGATTTTATGGTGTGGAGTGTTCAAGTAACTTAATAGAACAAGTTACTTTTTTATTTTTATCTTTTATTTTTAAATTTATGTGTTACAAATTAGATTTTTAGAAAATCATAAGGTTTAGAAATAAAGTCAATGAAATCACATTAGGCATTAATGTGTTCTGTGAAATGTTGGTAATAGGTTTGGCACCTTTTTCGTTTAACGAGATGATCACCGAAGATAGATTTTTATTTTTGTGATGGCAATTCTGGGCCACCATATAGCTGATTCTCAATTTTTTACGGTACGTATTGAGGACCGGTAAATTTTTCGAATTTTATACAAGAAAATGGTTATAAAAAAGGAAATATATTTTTTAAATAAATAAATCAAATAAAACTAACTAAATTAGTAATAAAATCAAAATAAAAAATGAATTCTTTAAAAGTTAAAGAATTTTTGATAAAATTATTCTTTTTTGGATTAGGCCACTCCTTTTTAAACAAAAAATTCGAAATGAATCACAAATTGGTAATAAATTGTTATAAAATTAAGTTACTTATTTATTTAAGTATTTATTTTCATGCGCAGTTTTGTGTCATAGAGATGAAACTTATTTTAGCCTCAATGGAGTCGATGAATATAATTTCGTAAACTCATTGACATTTTACACCTACAAATAAATAAAATTCAACATCAAAGAGAAAATTTCCAATTAGATGACCATATTGTTTATTTTCTTTATGTACTTATTTACAAGGCCAATTAGCACAGCCAAGATACATCATCCAAATGTGAATTAACAAAGTGTATTACAAGATCAAAATAATGCCCGCAAAACAGACAAACATTAACAAATTAGTTTGAAAAGAAAAACTTAAATTATAAATACCAAATAATTAATAATAATAATAATAATAATAATACTTTACATAAATTTTTTAGTAACAGCAATTGAGTCTTGTTTAATTAATAATAAACCTAACTAAATCATTTTGTTAATCTATTCACAATGTCAAAAAAAATATACGTATATTTAATTATATATATTTATATATAGACCATGAAATATTTTTCTCTTTAATGTGATATAATTATTATATTTTTAAATTACACCAACCTAGTATTTTATCAATTAAACCAAATCAAATTATTATTAATTTTTTCCAAAGTAAAACAACATGAAAGGCACTTGATGAAGGAAATTAATAATAGTTTTTAAGAAACAAAAAAAATTTAAAATGAAATTTACTTTCTTAAAAATTAGAATAAAAACAAAATCAAACAAATATATTACAATTATCCCTTGACCATCACACTATAAATGCGTTAAAGGTGGTGAAAGAGCTTAATAAAGAATAATTATAATCTTTTTTAAATTTTTTCTTCTAAATCTTTGCATTAAATAAACAATGTTATGATGTAGAAACAATGTCTGCCATTACAATGCCGTGTTGCTGCAATTGGGACCTGAGCACATTATTCTCATTGCGCAGTTCATCACATTGCTGACGTAATAATTCCAAATCGAGAGATAATCGCTCGTTGTCTTTAAGGGTATCTGCAAGTCGTTGATTGGAACTTCGCAAATCTTGAATGTAATCGCAAGCTTTGGCTAGAATTCCACCTTTGCTCTGAGTACGAGTTTGTAAATAAATAAAAACTGATTTAGTGAAAATTCTAATTTTTGTTAATTAGCACCTCAGAGAACTGAAAATTATTATCATTTTTATAATAATAATATTCTCGGATGAGGTAATTTAATAAATTCAATTCAATTTCAAATCTATAAACTGTTTATTAAACTTATTTCCTGTTTATGGTGACATCCATTGTATTTAGGTATATTGAGCATGCGATTGATGTATTTAATATTTAAAAGAATTTTATTTATTTGAAATTGACGATTTGAAATTGAATTAACCTTGTTTAATTTGTTTGTGAAAAAAGTGATTATTTAGGAAATTATACAACTACCTGGCCCTGTTTTGTGTGATCCTGACTACATTCAGGTACAATTTTCGATAATTTGATTATCCAATTATTAATCTTATCCCGTCTTCGCCTTTCGACTAAACAAAATAAAATAATAATTAGAAAAAAAAATTATTTAAAACTCGGACCTGATTAAAATTTATGATCGATTAATTGGATCAATTTTAATTGTAATCAACTAAAAATTTACAAAATTATTTTTATTAAATTTTTGCATATTTTCAGTCGATTTTCTTCCCTCATTTCTTTCAGATATAAAATTAATCGATTAATTTGTCTCAATAAACATTTTGCAATTTTTCATGAATAAAATTACAATAAAATTCATTATTTATTAATAATTTCACATGAAAAATTCCCAAAACATCTAATAACAAATTAAAAACATTAATTTCTCAATCAATCGATCAATTAATCCCAATCATTTTTAATCGATTAAAAGTAATAATATCATTCGACATAATCGAATTAATTAATCGATTAAAGTCCCAGTCATAACTGATTTTATTTCCTTAAAAACTATTCAACCTTCGTTGTGAGTCGCTCGCCTTCTCTCATCCCTAGCGGTTCTAGGACCATCAACTTTGGGACTAAATTGATGCGTCCTAGGAGCGATGGATCGTTGACCAGTGGTCAAAACTTCTTGGGGCATCATTACATAAAATTGACCTAAAAAGTAATATTTTATTTTATTAAAAATCAAAAAAAAAAATTACAATTTTATGATAAACCTGCTGCAGTAGTGGCCAAAGTAGCCCCGCCATCAGCGGCGCTTGCATCACCAGCTGTTGCTGCCACAGTTGGATAATAAGCAAACCTGGTTTCACCAGTTTGCGCATCCCCACTTGGACTATTTCCATTACTAAACGGACTCGCGATAACTGCTTGAACACCTTGTTGTCCCGTAAATGCGGTTGTAGTTATCACCTGTGCTGTTCCTTCCGGTGGTTCAGTCGCTGCTTGTGTTACTTGAACTACTCTGTAGGTAACAGCACCTGAATTTTTTGAATATATATAAAAATTAGTTAATTATGAATATGTAATTTTTTTTTAGGTGTAAATAGGGTTTGGATGTAGGAAGAAGGCAGAAATGAGATATAAAAGTTTTTATAACCTCCTTGTCCATTTTCAGTTCGAAACTGATAATGAACACCTGATGTAGGGTCGATTAAACTGGCATTGCCAGCTGAAGTGAGGGCTACTTGTTCTTCGCCATGTTCACCAACTGCACCTTCGACTAATGAGAAATAAATATGAAATTATTAATGCATTATTTTTGATTTTTTTTGGATTTTCAGCAGAAAAATGAGAAAAGTATTTTGTTGAAAAATGAAAACATGTTTGTGAATTTCGTTACAAAATAAATAAATTTTTATGATTTTTCTTAAATTTTCGTAAAAATTTTTTTATATTCATGTTTTTTCTTTAAAAACATTCGAACTTCCTTAAATCGTCTTAAAAAAAATTATAATTTTGCTCGTAAAACCAACTTTTTTTAACATTACGTGCAAACATTTCAATCTTTTGCTTGAGAAAATGAAAAAAAAATGAAATAATTTCCCATTATTATTATAATCTTAAAATAATAAATTCAAAACATTAAAACCATTTAAAACAAATCCTTCATTAATAGATCATTTAAATCACGATAATAACTCAACTGTTCTCATTTTTAGTAGCTCAAAGTTGTAGTTTTCCTTGTAAAGACAACAAAAAAATTTTAATCAAAGCAAAAACATTGGAAAAATAAATTTATAAATTAATAATAAAATAAAATAAAACTTATACCATCAATTTTAATTTGTGGTGTTTCATCCGATGTATTAGATTCGTTCGTTTTATCTTGCGAACTGTAAAAATAAAAAAAAATAAGAAAATAACCATGACACATTAATCTTATCATTACAAAATTCAATTAAAAATAACACGCATCAAACTTATGATATCAAACTCAAAAAAAATTTGAAAAACTTAAAAATTTTAATTTTTAATTTTTTTTTTTCAAAATTTAAAAAAATAAAATTACAATTAAATTAAATTTCAACATTTGACTAAATTGAAACTTTCAATACATATCACATCATGCCGGGTGATAGTGGCCTGCACTGAATTCACATTTCCCTTTGGTGTCATGCGACACTTGGCTGTTTCGCATTTACTCTTTACCACCATCTTTGCCCTCGAATCAATTTCACACTTCTTACCTTGAATCTAATGCCTGATCTAACATATCCATGTGGTTTGATGGTGAAGTTTTTGAATTTGCCAGGAAGCTAAGCAATGTTGATCACGGGGCCAAACAACAGGTCATGTGAGTTGGAAAATGAACATGTGACAAAGATGGCGATTCCTGTTTGGAGTCTTCGCATTCTACGCACTTGGACAATCCCAAGATTTCTATCTCTTGTTAATTTTAACTTTAAATTTTGCTAAATTATGTTTTTTTAGTGTTTAATAAATAGATTAAAATGGTAGATGATGATGTAGGATAAATAATTTGGCGTTAAAATAGTATTGACATGAGCACTCTTTCTCTACGCGTAATAAATCAATAATAGGACAGAGTGAATAGAATTTGGCCTTCATTTTGCGAAGTGATACATACAAAGTGCTTATGACGTCAGATATTACACCATCCATATAGAAAATAGTATATTATCAAATGACGACATACAATATAAAATATATATAAAAAAATACCCTTACGTTTTAATAATTTAAATAATTAAAAAAATACATTACTAAAGTAATTTATTTAATTAAATAAAAATTATACAAAAAGGAAGTCAGAATTTTATAATTCATAAACATAAAATTGCCATGCCATCTGTCGTTATCATTGTGCGATTAAAAAGTAAATATAATTAAATTTTCAAGTATATTTTTATATTAATTTTACTTTTTTGTGTTTACTAATTTTAAATATACATACATTATATCTAAACATTTTTTAAAGAAAATACTGTTTTGAAATTGATTCAAATATTTTGCACGTTTAGTAGTCGAGTAAACAAAACAGCCTGGTTACGAATGCATACTTAGTCTGCGTAGCAGCCATTAGAGGGAGCTACATCCTAGAAGGGGCTTGGCTAAGATTTTTTAAAACTCAACCAGCCGTTTGTTAAATTATTCTTCGAAAATATTTCCTTATTACAACATCATTTCTTAAAATGAAAACGCCATATTTATATTTAAATATTAAAACATCATTGAATATGCAGTCACAATTGTCATATAGTACTTAGTTTCTATTTAAAATAGCAAAAAATGAATTTGCATCATTTAATTTTAAAAAAAAATCAACACAAGAATGATTAAAGAGAGTAGAACATAATAACAATAGAAGATAACTAAATTATTATTTGGTGCAAAAAATCACGTTAATCATTATTGCATTGTTGTAAGAAATTTATTCCAAGGCTGGAGCAGAACTATAATTCTGCTTCCTATATAAACAATATTTATTTCTTTTAAATTTTTATAACTTTTACAATTTTTTATGAAACTAATTCAAATTATATTATTTACATGTACATCATTGATAGAATTTAATCAAATTTACTAAAAATAAAAATAAAATTACAAAATGGTAAGTGAATAAATTATTCATTTAAATTTTTGATTAAATTTAATTTTTATCAAAAATAGTCCGGTGGAGACGCTGCAAATCACCCATGTGAAAACGCAGTGGTCATCGACAATGGGTCCGGATTAGTGAAAGCAGGCTTCGCAGGCGATGATGCACCAACCGTCGTCTTCCCATCCGTTATCGGATGCCCTAAACACCCTAACGTGATCATCGGATCATCCGCTAAAGACATTTACGTAGGGGATGAAGCAATGCAAAAACGAGGAGTGTTGTCAATTCGTTATCCGATTGAACACGGCATTGTTGTCGATTGGGATTCAATGGAAAAAATATGGGTGCATTTGTTCAATGAAGAACTTCGCATCGATCCTGCTTGTCATCCGATACTACTCACCGAAGCCCCGTTTAATCCTAAAGTAAATAGAGAGAAAATGGTTCAAATTATTTTTGAAAAATTCAATGCGCCAGCTGCTTTTGTAAGCATCCAAGCAGTTTTATCTTTATACGCTTCCGGTCGAACAACAGGTCTTGTTTTGGATAGCGGGGATGGGGTGACGCATTCGGTACCGATTTATGAAGGATACGCTTTACCTCATGCCATTTTACGTCTGGATTTAGCTGGAAGAGATATAACAGATTATATGTGTAAATTATTAACGGAAAGAGGGTTTGTTTTTACCACATCAGCTGAAAGAGAAATCGTAAGGGAAATGAAAGAAAAATTGGGTTACGTAGCGCTGGATTTTGAAAAGGAATTAATAGAGGCATCTTCTAATCCAGAGCAATTTGAAAAATGTCATGAATTACCAGATGGACAAGTGATAACGGTGAATGATGAACGGTTTCGTGGTCCTGAAGCAATGTTTAAGCCGTCTTTGATTGGTTTAGAATACCCAGGGTTACATGAAATTGTTCTTGATTCGATTATGAGGACCGATATCGATATCAGAAAGGATTTGTTTTGTAATGTTGTGTTGAGTGGTGGAAATACGATGTTTCCTGGACTTGCTGAGAGATTACAGTTGGAGTTGAGTAAGATGAGATGTCGGCCAATTCCTGCGAGAGTTGTGTTCCCACCTGAACGGAAGTATTCGGTATGGATTGGTGGATCGATTTTGGCATCATTAGCTACGTTTCAACAGATGTGGGTAACTAGACAAGAGTATACCGAATTTGGAGCTGCGATTGTACATCGGAAATGTTTTTAGGTAGATAACTGGGGGATTAAAATATGAGTAAATGTAAATAAAGAAATGTAAGCCTGGAATAAATTGGTTTAGTGTATAATTTTTTATTTTCTTATTTACTTTAATACGTAAATTGTAAATGTGAGTATACAATTACCTGGCAGAATCACTCTTCACTACCTCCTACCCAGGCCATCAGGTTCCATTATAGGCCAGAAAAGAAAAATTCAATAATTAATTATGTAACAAATTCAAAAATACTGTTCACTCAGCAATATATCTGTCCTTGTAAAAATATTATATTTTCAATTTTCTTCTCTGGTACTGATAACTAAGTAAGAATAACATTTTCAAAATTTGTTTTTTTATTATGTTATCAAAAAAAATTACCGAATAGCATCACTAAAATAAATTTAATTATCAGGTCGACCTGCAAGTTAAAGATTAAATTTAAGTTGCATTGCAATAGCAACACGACCTGAACAAGCAGGTCAGGTTAGAAGTCCAATCCAACCCATTAGGAATACTGATTAAATACATCTAAATTTAATTGTTGCTGTTGTTATTCTTTTTCATGTTTTTCTAGGATTTTTATGGCTCTTTCCACATGTGTTTGTTGTCTTTTTTGAATCATTGTTTAAGGACTTTTTGATCTTCTCCTTAAGTTCATAAACAATTCTTTGTTTTTAACTACTTTCTGAATCACCCTATATAGGTTTTGTTTATAAAATGTTTTTGTAATGTCTAGTGACATTATACGATGTTTCTGTTTGTATAATCATTTTCCTTGCATTTTCCTTCATTTTTTGGTACTTTAGACTTTAGTTTTGGGTTTACTCTTTTTCTTCTTCTTACTCTATCATATTTTCTAGCCACTTCTAATTTTCTATCACTGCATTGGCTAGATCAAACCTTTATTCCCATTTAAATGTATTCCTTTCTTCTTTGCATTCTCAATTGTACAGCTTTCTATTACTCTTCTTTTGTAGCAGTCTCTGTTATAAAATGATATAATCTCGATCTTGTAAGATGAACATGTACTCTTATTAAACACAGGGGAAGAAGAGCTTTATTTATTCAAAAATTAATTTACAAAGTACACATAAGGGGTGATTACATCATGAGGACAATCCACCAACAAATAGCAGTTTACATCAATAGTGTGTTCTGGTCTAAAATTACCATGTTATTTTTTTTAACAGTTTCTTTCTGTTTTAATTTTTGCAAACTGCCATTTCATTTAATGACTAGTTTCGTTTTTGTGTTTACACATAGCATTTATTTTCTTCTTGTTTTTTTACATCCAGGGGTGGATTGAGAAAAAAAATTAGCACATCAGTAGTATCAGTGGACAATTTTCAGCAGCCTACCGGCCCAAACTGAACTATTGACCCATATTATACACACTTCAGTATCAGCCCACCAGCTTTGCCAGAATGCCGATGGGTCAATTTGCTCTTATTTATATTTATTTTATTATCTTCTAATCTTACCTTTAATGCCATATTTCTTTTTCCTATATATATTTTGTCATATTCTTTGTACTTATTGGTATACATACCTTGTGTTCTCTTTCTTTGAATATATTATACTGTATAAATCTTTCCACAATGAAAACTTTTTCTGGAAATGTTTCTTATTTTAAAACAGTAATTAGTAATGAAAAAAGTTACCAATGTGTGATTTTTTTCACTGTATTTCTGACTATATTATTTTTTCTTTTATGCACTTATACTTGCCTGTACCATTCCAAAGTTGTAAAGGGATAGCACTCTTTCTATATAACTTCTTTTCTATATAATTCTTTTTCTCTCTGGTTAATTGTTATTTCTTTTTTTTATTTCACATGTTCTTTTCTTTTGTTACTTTTTTGTTGAAGGCCTTTTCGACCTTCTTGATCATCATCTGAATTTTATGTTATCTAATCTTTTCTGAGGCTTTATACATTTTTTAAACTAATAATGTTCTGGTAATGTTCAATAATGTTTCATTATGTTTTTACCTATCTGCGTCACCTTCCTTGTGCTTTTCTGTATTTTTTGGTACTTTGGACATTGGTTGTTGGGTAATTTTTTTTAACTTTGTTGTGTGTTTACTCTTCTTCTTATTATTATTAGAGAGGTTCTGCTAGCAGTCAAACTGCAACTGTTGCAGTTTACAACTTGTAGAGAGGGATCTACACGTTGTTGAAGAACTTGTAGGTTTTAATAGGCAATAGTATAAAAAAACAATTAAATCTTTTTAAATAAATCAAAATTATTAAAAAGACTTAATTATTTATTAGATTTCAATTAAATTTTAACTATATTTTTTAATTTTTAATCATTTTAACCATCAAAAATTTCAAACTTGTAGCAGAACAAAAATCAAAACCTGAACTGCAACTGCAACTAGTGGGAGGAGCTAAGTCTTGGTGTTGCCGTTGCAGTTTGACTGCTAGCAGAACCTCTCTATTGTTACTTTTTTATATTCTCTATCTACTTCCTCTAATTTTCTCTCTCTCCATTGGCAAGATTTAAACTCTGGTTTACAGTTAAATACACAATGCCTCAAAAGTATCCAGACACTTGAATAAAAAAAGTTTTAAAGGGTATATCTTTTTAAATTTTAAATATAAATTAAAATTTTTTACAGATTAAGCCTGGTTGTGGGCTATTAAATGAAGTAAAAAAATTAATTTTTGAATTTTAAATAAGGGAAAAATAATACCATAATCATTAAGTACAGATTTTGATCTCACAAAAGTATCTGGACAAATGAAAAAAAATGAAAACAAACATAAAAAATAGACTTTACAATGAGTAGGTACTCTTTTTGCAACACTAACTGCTTCTATAGTCCACTGCTTGTCAAATCCACAAATATTTTAGTGATTTCTAGAAATATTTTATGCCACACATAAGCTAATATATCTTTCCAGCAAATGGCCTATAATTTGTATTTAAAAAAAATTTTTTTTTTTAATGTGGGCCACAAATGTTAATTGGAATATTTGGCTATTAGGCTGGCCATGGTTACGCATAAATGTTTTTTATTGAGTTAAATTTGTTTAAAAAGTTAGCTGTTTGCTTTGGGTTATTGTTATTTTGAAACACTGTACTTCTTTAATCTCCTATTTTTAAGCTGATTATTTCAAAAATAGTTTAAATTTTTTTGAAAATTATATTCAAGCATTATATCATTAAAGAATATAATAAATATATATAATTAACAGCTCCATATTAGTAGAAAAACACCTCTACACTTCATTGAGATTTTATTTTTAATCAACTAAAAATATAAATTTTACCAAAAAAATTTATTAAAACTAAAAACAAAAATTATAAAAATGTGTTCTAGTCTGATGAGTCAAAATCCAATGAATTTGAATCAGATGCACAAGTAAAAATATGGCAAAAATAAAATGGCTTAATGAAAATCAAATATCTCACTTTGACTATGATCCATAAAGGTGTTTCTCTACTAATATAAAGCTATAAATTTTATAAATTCATTAAATTAATTGATTATATAATAAATGTATATTGTTTTTAAGAAAAGTTTGAAATATTTAAAAATTTTTAAAGTTTAAAAGCTTAAAAATAGAGTTTTTGGATTATTTAAACTTATACATGTGTTTTTTTGATATTTTTTTAAAAAATAATTTTGGCTTTATTCACATGTTTTTACTCTTATTACTTCATTGTTTAAGGCCTTTTCAATCTTTTCCCTAAGATCATCATCAGAACTGTGGTTTTAACTATCTGTTATCTCTCTATATACAGTATCTGTTTTTATGTTAAAATGTTTTGGTAACGTCCAGTAATGTTTTTATGTCGTTTTGTGCATAGTTTTAATATGGCAATGACTCAGAGCAAATAGCTAAATTTTTTAAACAAATTTAACTTAATAAAAAACATTTATGGTTAACCATGGCTAGTCTAACAGCCAAATATTCCAATTAACATTTGTGGCCCACATTAAAAAAGAAATTAAAAAAAATACAAATTATAGATCATCAACTGTAAAGATATATCAGTTTATGTGTGGCTGGAAATATTTCTAGAAATCACTAAAAAATTTGTGGATTTGACAAGCAATGGACTATGGAAGCAGTTAGTGTTGCAAAAAGAGTACCTACTCATTGTAAAATATATTTTTTATGTTTGTTTTCATTTTTTTTATATGTCCAGATATTTTTGTGAGATCAAAATCTGTACTCTAATGATTATGGTATTATTTTTCCCTTATTTAAAACCCAAAATTAATTTTTTTACTTCATTTAATAACCCACAACCAGGCTTTTCTTAATCTTTAAAAATATTTAATTTACATTTAAAATTAAAAAAATTATAGCTTTTAAAACTTTTTTTAATCAGGTGTCTGGATACTTTTGAGGCATAATGTATATGCCTTTCTCTTTGTATTTATCAATTTCATACTTTTTTTTATCCTTTATCTTAAATTTTGATTTTCTTGAAGATCAAAATTTTCTGACTCCAATTACTGTTTTATTACCAGTTCTCTACATAAGCTTCTTATTGAAAATTTTACATGTAACTGATTATCTTTTGGACTATTTGTTGTGTTGAAACATGCAGAGAAGCAGTGATATTCCATAAATAAATGTTTCGCACACAATATTTGAAATATTTGTTGGTGAAAGAATATTTCATCTCACACAATTTAACACAAACTAATTTAATGAAGAGAATAAAAAGTATTATATACTCCAGTGCCATGTCTGCACTTGTACTGCACTCTCACAATGCAAGGGGAAAATCCTGAGACAATATACAAAGATTAAATTACATATGACATCAATATAGGTCTAATGCTACAGCTACAAAAAATTATTTAAAACACAACAAATAATAATATACCGTATATACTCCATCATAAGCCGGTTTGTTTGCAAGCCGACCCCCTACTTTAAATAGTGAAATTTTAAAAAATGTGTGACCCATTCATAAGCTGACCCCCACATTTTGATGATTATAATCATGGATTTTGCCAAAGATTGCCAAATTAAGCAAGTTTTGACAATTTTTAGCAAAATTTGTAATTATAATCATCCAAATTGTTTATATTCATATACTGTAACAGTATACGAATATACACAATTAATTTATTGATACGTCCACATGACGTATTATAATTTTTTACCTGACCCGCTTGCAAGCCGACCCCCCTACTTTAGAGCAATAGATTTTGCCAAAAAAATTCGGCTTCAGATCGAGTATATACAGTACTCTAAGATTGCTCCCTTGGGTTTTCAATGATTTTCAATTATTTCAATCATTATTTCTTTTAACTTGTTCTCAGAGATAGGTTTAGTTAAAACATCAGCTTTAATATTTTCTTCACTTATATGCTCGTGTCATTTCTGCAAGAGTTCTATTCCTGCGTTCCACCACTTTATTTTGTTCTGGCATATATGCTGTGGTAGATTTATGTTTAATTCCTTGTAATGTTAGCCATTCATCTAATTCATGATTAATAAATTTGCAACCTCCATCAAATGTTTCAACTTTTGTTCAGTTTAATTTTCTACTGACCTAACTAATTGTTTTAAATATTGAGCTGCTTCAGATTTCTTTTGCAATAAAAATATGAAAACCTTTTGGAAAAATCATCTACCACAACTAAAACATATTTTTTACCCCCAAATGTTTTAGGTTTTACCGGACCCATCAAATCTGCATAGAACAAATCTAATATTTTTTCACTTTTACTAAACAACACGGAATAGTGAGAAATTTTAGGCATTTTAGTTTTGATGCATTTATCACATTTAATATTTTGTTTTAAATTTTTAATATCCAATCCACCAAACCCACATTTGACATTTTCTTTATTGTTTTTATATTCAAATGTCTCATATGACTATCCCATGTTACAATCTCTCGCATGTGCCAAAATCTCACACGATTTTGTATTTGTGTTTACAATGTATCGGTAATTTACTCTAATACCCTACCTATGATAATATCATTTTCATTAATTTTTACAATATTCTTATAACACATAAACACTTGAGATCTGGAAAAATATAACCAATACCATTACTCATAATCTTTGGCATAGAAAGCAAATTCTCACTTAAATCTGTAATGTGTAATACATTTTTTAACATAATTGTATTATTATTATGAAAAATTTCTACATCTCCAAATCCGGTTGTATGTGTAACATTGTTGATTGTTGCAGTTTTTATCAATCTTCTTTCTTCAGTAGATGTTGTAAATGCATCCTTTAAAGCAGTCATGTGGCTATTGGCATCTGAATCTACTAACCAATGCCCTGAGTTGACAAAAAATTGCTTTATTGTCATCAGTTGTTGAATTATTATCACTTGATAATTTTTTTCTATCATTTGTTGATTTACTTTCATTATTTGTTTGTTCATCTTCATCACTTGTTGATTCTTCTACATCCTTTATTGATTCATTTTTATCATTTGAAGATTTATCATCACTTGTTTCAGTGTCATTACTATAATAAGATGTGCTATCCATTGTAACCATTGCTCGATCATTATCAAAAAATTTCTGCAGACATTGCATACAATAACAATTGCTTAAAACAATCACTTTACCCATTTTCACTACTGATTGTTGCCATTAGACGTCTCCATTTTAGTCACGAATGTACTTGTATGATGTTATAGTTTTATCTATTTGTAATCTTTTGCATCTATTTACCTTTTGTTTTACAGCCATTGATAACACAATGTTTTGTTCATTTGTAGTTACCACATTTCTGACCTTCATCATCATTACT
>JAQFZN010000256.1:0-37914 GCA_034687075.1 Geophilus carpophagus
ATTTTAATCATAAAATTTCACATGACAATACTTTTTGTAAAATATACAATTTTGTTTACTTTTTAACAAACAAAATGACATCCACTTCATCTACAATGACAGGAAGTAGCACGGTACTACTTTCTAATCACTACGCCTTTGTGAAGACGCTCGACCAATCATATTCTTGAGTGAGCACAGAATATAGTTTTTTCAGTTCCATACAATCTTTAATGGAGTTTCTTAAAATTAACACATGTTGTTTATATTTTAAACCTCTTTCATCTTCAAAAAGAAATAAGAAGTGAAGATTAAATTTTCTAATCAATTTCAAAATAAAAATTATCAAACTTCTTCTCCCTTCATTTCTCAATTAATAGTTTCTAGATGACAATCAAAAATTCACTCGCTCTTGATTGAATTGAATCGAGTTTGATGTCATTTCATCCAATTTATCCAAAGACAAAAAATAAAAAGATGAGTTAATGAAATTGAAACCCTCAAACAACTCATTTTTTCCATGAAGAATAATTATAGCAAGTAACAAAACAAACAACTTGCCTGCCTTGGGTATTATTTGGAAATAAATCACTAGCTAAATCTTTAATGATCCTATCTATCTACTCCAATCATGTCCAAGTTGGCAATATCCCAACTTTTTACACTTGCTTGTGCACATTGTTAGAATAAACCATTATAGTTATTTGTGTGTCATGCTTCTGGTACCGAGTGTAACATCTGGTATAGTTTTGCTTTTGATTAAAACTTGTTGTGTGAACTTGATAAGTTATTTACTTTGCTGTGGCATAAAGCTTGTGTTTCCATTGTAACTTGATATTACCTACTAATCATGAGTGGAAATTCTATTCCTTGAGTCTAATTAACTCATTGCCATAATTGAAATATCTTATTTATTTGTATATCTAATTTCAGGAAACTTTTTTCATTTCAGAAGTTGTTTTTGATTTGTTTTCTGGGAACTAAACTGTTTTTTGATCTTAAAAAGTTTTTTTCTCGCCAGCTTTTGGTATTATTGGTATTTTAAGAGTTGGTAATTGTTTTTATTTTGTAATTAAAAAAAAGCTTTTGGATAATTAATTTGCACACCAATCAATTTTAATTTAAATTCATCAGAACTTGAAATTGCAAACGTATTTTAATATTTTAAATATTTCAAAAGCATTCTTTAATTAAAAGACTGGAAATTAATTTTTTATAATGATTTTTTTTAATAAAAAATGAAAAAGTTGATTAAAATTCAATTCTCAATTATTTTCCTAAGAAATCGTAATTCAAACAAAGTAAACATTATAAATATAAACTAAATGCATTTGTTTACCGTTCAATATTCAGTTTGAAACATTTTTTAAATTTATTTGAATTTTTTTAAAAATATTTTTATTATTGTAAATTTACAATGATAGTAATAATAGCATTATTCCCAAACAAAGGCAAAATACATGTCACGTTACCAAGGAAACAACAGATCAGTACAGCACTTTATATCATGGAAGAGGTTTAGGTCTTAATGTTTTTCAAATCTTTTCTCGCCACCCGAAAGGATTAGATATAAAAGCAAAGTTGAAACCCAAAGCAATAATTTATCGTCTTTTGAAAACTTTCAGAAACTCACTTTTCCATTCAAACGCCATTGCAAAGCGACAGTTTTTCAATGAGATTTTCTGCTTTGCTGAAAGGTTTGAATACTTTGCATCTTACTGCATCAATTCAACGTTCAACAAATCTAAAAATATATCTACTTTCTCACCTAACCTCTTTTCAGGTCAAAACTTTACCACATTGCCTAGAGCCTACAATATTTTTAAAGACTTACAAAAATAAAACAAATTATAAAAATCCTTTCAAATTGTTTAAGGAAAACTAAAATTTAATGTGATATATATCTTATATTTTATTGGTACTAGAAAAGATAGAATGCCTTTGGGTCCGTCAAGGTCTTAAAAGGACCCAGCCATCAGGTCAAGATATAGATCATGGCAAACTGGGTTTTCATCATCGGTTTTTCATCATGAGTTCCCAGCTTGTAGTTTTAGTTTACACATTACATTGACGCCATGAGTCAAACAAATGGATACTTGAAGGATAAAACTCACAAACTGACACATAAATCTATTTAATTAATGCAGAATAATTAAACTGTCGATCAGAAGTATTTATTTAAAAATTGGTGTGATCCAGAGCTAATTAACTTCATCTTGAGTATTTGAATCAATTTCAGTTTCTCAAGTTAATCATAAAATGCAGACATACATTTTCTCGTGCCATCTGATTGGATGAGCAAACATTTGTCAACTTACTTCCTCTGTCCATTAGGTACAGAGCCAACAACATTGGCAAAAGCCTGTACTTTGCACTTGTCACATGTCGCTTGATGGCTTTGCAGAGAGCTGTTTGCAGCATGTGTTACAAGCAGATGTGTTTGTCACTAAAGTTTTATGTTCGACGTCAGAGTCGGAAAGAAAAGCTCACATGACACTACACTTGGTCACATGTAAATTGGAGAATTTAATTTCTTCAAAAATCTTTGCCGTTAATTATAATGTAACTGATACGGTGCAACTTAAAACTCTCCTGGTTACAAGCTTCTTAAGGAACTTTGTTGGCTTAGGTCACATTTAAATTCATTTTGCTAGTAAAATGCTATAAAAAAGGAACCTCAAACTTTAAGTAACACCTTAATTTCCAAGTTTAACTTTGCAAAAACTCATAAATTGACATATTAAAATGAAACCACATGAAACTTAAGCTATATTCAACTTGCAAATGATTTTTCTAATGCATATTACTTAAAAGTAGGCAAAATGCCAAAAGAAAAAGAAATCCAACAAAGAAACTTTTTTTCATTATTGAATAAAAAAGTAATAAAAGATAAAAACTTAAAACTTTCTACACGATATGTAAATATATACAACAAGATATCCATCCTGTATGTAAGTAATGTTTTTGAGCAATTATTTCATGTGCTAAAGTGTTGATTTTATGTTTCTGAGCTAATTTACATGGATAAGTTGATCACTGTCAAGTATTCAACTGTCCATCATGTCAAATATAGCTTGACTCTTCATAATATAAGTATCAATAAAGTCCATTTGAGTAAGACGAGTCAGATAAATTGCTGGGCTTGATGCAAAATGTCATTGTAAGCCTCTTTCTGCTCAGGTCAAGCTTAAATTCCGACTACCAACTGCAGGGTATTTTCGTGCTCCGTGGTCTGATTAAAAGTCTACGTGAAGTTATTTTTCGACTGCAGATTGTGCGCCATTTCCAAACTACAGTCGAACTTCCCTAAGTCGAATCACCATAGTTCACCAAAAAAAATTCGAGATGCGGAAAATTCGAGTTGCAGAAAAAGCTGTAAAATAAGTAAAATAATGCTTTCGTATGAATATATTGACAGTAAATAAATATGACTACATGAAATCAACAAACTTTGTATGGATGTACATATAAAGATATATAACATATAATATAAACAAAAGAAAAGAAAATTCTGAATAGCAAACATTATTTCTGTAAATAATCACTGATTTTTTATTGTTGTGCATTAAAAAATTGACTATCCACAAAGTTTGACTTACAGAAGATCGAATTATGAAAGTTCAACTGTAGTTTTATAATAACGCAAACAACTCCCAACTTTTTCTCGTTTTCTTACTACTTTATCTTTCTTGTAAAATCTATTTTATACATTTAATGTAAATTATAAATGTAAAAAAAGTCCAAATCAAAAAACAAAAACCCAATAAACATCAAAAAAGACATTTATTAGACTGACTTATGTACATCTCCATCGAATCATATCACAACTTAAATAATAAAAGAATTCAACTACACTTATATGAACAAATCATAACAGAATAATCCTTCAAACAGTCAATTCAGAAAATAATTAAAAACCACAAAAAATTGACATGCAATTTATGAGATAGCAAATATGATAAAATTTCATTTGATAAAAATAAAAATAAGAAAATAAACAAAAGATATCTGTCAAATATGACACATTTGCGCACTTTGAAGCTTCTGGCACTTTGTCAGACCTCAACACAATATATATGACAGCAAAGTAAAGACTTCCCTTCGCAATTTTCTTTGACTCTATGCAATTCCAATCAATCAAAATCACGTACCAAAAGGATTTGGAGGATCAATATTGCCAACGCAGCTCCCATTGTCCAAAAAAAGGAGAAAAAAGAACACTGCCTCAGCTGTTTTCCTAATAGCATCCAGGCAGAGAAGATTAATCCAAATTCCAAAGCGGCTACCGGGACCCTACGACTTTTCTCATTTCACACGAACCTCACGTCCGTCACTGAAAACCTTGGTCAAATTGAGCGCAACGTCACCAATAGCGAACAAGTTCAATACCTATAGAGCTCACTAATTCCCGCAAGAGGTTCTTTCAATGAAGCTCAATGGATGCGGT
The DNA here is from genome assembly GCA_034687075.1 of Geophilus carpophagus. NCBI lineage: Eukaryota > Metazoa > Arthropoda > Chilopoda > Geophilomorpha > Geophilidae > Geophilus > Geophilus carpophagus. The sequence goes on from JAQFZN010000256.1 coordinate 4,427, forward strand.
TGATAAACTTCCGATATCCACTCGGCGAATACTGATAAAAATTCAGCATCAAGCATCAGTATTAAAGTTACTCTTTAGAAAACATTTTATAAAGTTGCTAAACACGTCAAACCAATTTATTCATTCCGAAATTCTTTGGTTTAAAATTACAAACCAAAAGTTACTGCCGAATTTATATTTTGTTTAATTTTAACAAGGCAATCGCACGCGTGCAGACCCCGACTTTACGAGGACCCCAAAACAAGAGACCACACATTAATTTAGAACGAGAGCTGGTCGATAAGCAAAACTGCATTACTATCCAATGGTATGATACCACGAAGGAATTTAATTAGTTAAAATAAGCATTTCTTACTGCAATTAGCAACGTCTCATTCAGGAAAATTGTTGAAAAGCTAGAATAAATTTCTGAACTACATTACTAATTATAGTCCATTGTCCTATTAATCTGCAACGCGGTTAATCGAGTCTATTGAAAAATTTTAATTTGATATTGATTCAATTAAATCTTTTAATTATTGGTAATAAATTTTAAATTTAATCATTTATAAATGCTACTAAATAATTTTTTTTTTTAATTTTAAAAATAATTTTTCACCCAAATTTTCTAAAAATCTGAGAAAATTTAATATTTTCAAATTACTACTTTCTCTTTTTACTTCCATCATCAAGAATATATGCAAATGAAAGCAGAAACAGCTAAATTTGCATTACTTCATGCTTAATAAAATTACAAATGTCCAATTGAAATCAAACAAAATTCAAAACTTATGTAAATTGAAAACTTATGTAAAAATCTTATCATTTCTATACTCAGTAAACAAGAATAAATCAAACACTTACCTGGTGCAGCACTCTTTAAACAAAAAGTTTGTTTTCGACTTACCTAAAAAAAGGATAAATAAAATAAATTCACAGAAACAATTCAAATGTAAAAAACAATATCACCTTTTACATAGGTGTAAGAAGATTTAAAAAAGTAAAGAGGATTTGTATTTTTTTTCAAGATGAATAGCCTAAGAAAATTGCAAATTCTCGCTTTAGGTGCTAGTTCAATCATGGAAATTTTCAAGCTTCTTAAAAAGAGGAAAATAATGAAAATAAACACGCTTCTATACACACTACAAGAAAGAGTGAGAGAGGATTAGACAAGCCTTACTTCATTTTCTATCGAATCAATACTCACTAAATTAAATGTAAACCTTTTTGTTTATAAAAAGAGACGAATTTTATTTATATTAAAAAGAAACAACTTCGTATAAATTAATTCACAACTTCTCTTATAAATTAATCATACAAACATTGATAAATTATTTTCCAAATTAAATTCGCTTTTAGAAAATATTCTTTAACAAAAACTGTTAAATTATAAACGATACTTTTCAATTTCAGCAAAGTTGGACTGATGTTTCGAATCAATACAAGGTAATAGATTGAGACAGCAGCTGCCATTATGTCAATTTTAAATTTCACTCTCAATCTCGAGTTAGAGAAGAAAGCTACAACAACAATCTCAATGCAATTATCACTAACTTTTATCTATCCTTGAAACCCCTACTGGGATTTAGCACAAATCAAAATAAAATCAGTAATATTCACCAAGACAAACATTTGCATACACCTTAGTTGTAAACAATCAATAATTTACACACTGTCATTTACCTTTTCTATTCAGCTTCAATTTAATTCTTTCTTAGAAAATGTTATTATAAAGCTCTTGTTTCACGATACCACAAGTTCCTGTTGTTCAATAATTTATTTATGTTTGTTGATATGATTAAATTTTTATTTAAAAATGAGCTATAGCATTTATTGTATGATCTATGACATTACTGCGACAGCACATATCTTTTGGGATTGAGTAACTTGAAAAATTTGTTTTATTTCCACTCACAGCCATTTTGAAGAAATTGAAAATTTTAATTAAAAATAAAACTAAAACTAAAACATTTTTAATGCTAATTTATATAAATTAAACGACATCTTTCCACTTGTCATTCGAATGACTTTAACAAACCAGTGCGTCGAACCACCAACTTGAGCAATGATTAATGAAATTTTAAGCATCGTTTCTATTGAATTCCACCAAGCGTGAAAAAAGGCAATTTTTTCCTTTCTTTTTCCCAATCTTAACTTATATTTATAAATATCTGTCAAGCATATTGACATGTAGAAAAATAAGAGAGGGAATGTTATGCCTGTCTCTTGATTCCATGCTGATAATTCTACAACACAATTGTAAAGTTTCATCACCCCCGCAGTCATTTGTGCCGAAATAGCGCCATTACAACTAGCGCTTCACTGAACTAAGTGCCCATTTCGAGCAGCCATAACTAAAGATTATTCACTATTACTGGACAAGACTTGGTTATGTAAGGGGCAAAGCTAAACTTTCACAACTATCTCAAATTACTAACATCATTAAAACTATTAATTACGATACACTTCATTTAAAATCATCAAATAAAATGATAAATACCCGCAAATTCCCGTGTGTTAAGTAATATAAATAATAAATTCTAATTAGAAATTTTAAAATAAACTCAAAATTATTCCTTAGTGCACTGTTAGTAAAGCCAATATCCTCCATTTTCTACACTTATCTGCGGTTTTAGATGATAAAAATCTCGATTTAAACTAACCAATTACAACCAGCAGTGCATTATGGGGCTGTTGAGACACCATATATTGAGATAACAACTTTTATGAGCCGAGTCATACATATAATAACAATTTTGCAGTTGCAACAAACTGTCAGAATTTTTCCATTTTTCCCATTTTTAAAACCACATTATTAACACCAAGTTCAAATGGTTAGCAATTAAATTAAGCGAGTTAAATGTCAGCGAATTCATCATCTGACTTAGTGTTTATATCATTTCTGCTCAACTCAAAATGGCTGTTGATGTTTAAACTTCAACTGGGATAGAATTGAGACTTAAATGATGTGGTGTAATTGTAATTTGATTCAGCGACTCTTCTGTTTCCCACGTATGCTTTGGATGTGCATGGACTCTAAACTAAGCTACAATTCTAATCCAGGTATATTGAGTTGCTCAAATCCAATTTGGTAAATCCCCCCCACCCCCCATTCACACTCACAGTAATTTACTCACTAAATCGCTTTCAAGTTAAGTCTGAGACCTCAATTTTCATTCGTTATTCCACTCATTTTCAACTTGTAATGACTAATTATATTTTATAACACAATTTATTCGTACTGTAAAGCTATAAAATGACTTTTGGTGAGATAGAAATGCGCCATTTTTATTTTATAAAGTGCCCTCGTGTGATAACTTTTAAAATTTATCAAACAACTTTTTCCTTAGTTTAAACAATATTGTAAAAAACTATTAAAAACATTTTGAAAACAGCTAATAAACAGATTAATGGCGCTCTATGTTTTATCTTATCTGTCTGCCATTTTATAGTTTTCAGTTGAGCATAAATACAATCACTTCTTAATTGATATAATTAGCTCTAAGCACATGTTAACTAAACATTAACATTAATGATAATTTTATCCCATAAGTTTATAATGGAATATCGTTAACATTATCATCAAGTTGCAAACTCTAATAAAAACTCGTATTATAAAATGTCGATGTTCTACAATAATGATAATGCCCTTGTGCATAGTACATAATGCTTGCCCTGATGTGCAGTGCTGCATTACCATGGCAACTCTTAACTACGGTCAGTTCAATTAGGGTGGACAGTTTTGTGAGACCCTGGGTGCTATTTTTCCAGAGATTCTATGCTATTTTGTGTTGGTTCCTCAATTTTTACAACTGGTTCTGTCTCATCATACCATTAATCAATCAAATAGGAGGCGCTTCTGTCTAGAACAGCGTTTACCTACCTTTTTACGCCCGCGGACCAGGGAAAATAGAAGAAACATTTTGTGGACCAGTAATGCAGGAATAAAAACTTTTATTTATGTTGTATTTTGTTTATTAGTTTTAATCTTATATTATAACATTACATGTTACATTAAATTAAATTGTTTATTTAACAAAAACACAATGTAAACACTAAACTTGCAGTGCACTTGTTTTTATTGATGCTTTTCTTTTAATTTTTGGCACAGGCATTTTAAAATGAGCAACAACAATTTCCGCAGACCGGCGGCTGGGAAATGCTGGTCTATACTATGAGCCCTTGGTTTTCAACCTTTCTGAAGTCGGGAAACACTAAACTGTGACATTTTTTTGCACAGAACACTTACAATACAGTAGTTCTGTGGTTACTACAGTAGTTTATCAGTAGTCTAATATAGTACGTCATTTTTTTTAAGCAATTAGGTGTGCCCAATGGAGGCAAATAGAAGCTGGTAATACAATATTCCATATTGTATTAGCAGTCTCTATTTGTCTTTATGTATTTACTATGAGTTTACTATAAGACAAAAAAATTTATTTTTTATTTGATTTTTTTGCGGAACACTTGACGAGGCTTCATGGAACATGGGTTGAAAACTAGGACTCTAAGCACACCCAAGAATAGAATAATTGTTTGAAATATGATTGGTCGAGCGTCTTCACAAAGGCATAGTGATTAAAACTTCCTGCCATTGTAGATAAAGTGGACACCAATTTGTTTGTTAAAAAGTAAACAAAATTGTATATTTTACAAAAAGTATTGTCATGTGAAATTTTATGATTAAAATAAGCTTTTATTGCCAAAAGTACCAAATACATTTATTACAGTCTGTATATTCACACTAATTACATTTGTTTTTCATAAAATTTAATTCAACTAATTTCTCGTGAAGTAGCTTTCTTTTCAGGAAGTAAGTGAAAAGAGCTTGACCAATCATATTTGAAACAATTATTCTATTCTTGAGTGTGCACAGAGTTTAGTTCTGACTATCCAAGTCATAAAGGATTTGCTTGAGAAACGAACTCTATTCTATATACAACATAAAACCTTGCAATCTTCTTACTCAGACTATAAAATCAAATATTACTCCCTGTCCTGCCCTAAATCCAGCACCAGATTCATCGCGAATTTGAAAACAAAAAATGGCAGTTTTAAATATTTGAATATCAACTTTATATCAAACCAAACACAATATAATTTCAATTCAAATCACCCATTGAGCAATACTTTACTGTCATTTCTATCAGGAATTTCAATTGACATTAATCTGACATTCAATTTCAAACTGAATGACTCCAAACTAATAATAAATCACCAATTTGTTAACCCCAAACTTTTACTTCAAATTTTATTACACAAATATTTCTTTCTTTCAAAACCATCACAAAGTCACAAAAAATAAACAATTGAATATTTCAAGTTAAAACGATGAAAAGTTGAAAAATAATAAATTCTGCCGAAAGAGAAAAAAGAGTAAGTTTTTGTTTGCATTGGGGACATGCAAATAGCGATATACCTTTCCATGCCTCCACTAGGAGTCGTTGCCGGTGGATTCCAATTTACTTGTTTGGCGGATCAATATGGCGGATTTTTGTTGAGTGCCACTCAGGGACGATGTGGAGGAATTTACAATGCAGCTGTTAGAGCCATTTCAAAGTCCAGTAATCATGGGATCATCACAAGACGTGTAATCAAGTGGCTTTTCAGCAACGACGGGAGGAAGGTAATGCATAATTTAGAGAAGAGGGCCAAGTTGAAACTATGTATGTATTGAGTGCACAAAAAGAATTACTAATGACGCTCTTGATGAATTATTTAAATAGCTGCTACCTTTTGACCTCGCTAAGATTAAAGTTCCAAATCTACAGAAATGAAGATGGATGTAGAACGGAGATAATAATGCCAACTTAATATGCAACGTGATAAGAATAACAAAAGCGTGCACGTGGCGAGTTCACTTATTAACGCGTGAAAAATCATAAGCGCCAAAAGATTTCAAATCTCTCGCATCAGGATGGAAGTTTACAATTTCTGTACATGTAATATTTGTTACATCATTTAGGAAAAGTGCTTAAATGACTCAAAAGTACTGATTTTGGAGAAAGGTGAAGAAAATAACCTTTAACTCTTGCATAATCCAATTAAATGCATTTGAATTTGTTTACAGTTTTCATAATAGTTGTCAATAAATCCCTAATTTTGTATAGAAAAACAATAAATAGAAGCTTTTTTTCACCTGATTTTATTTAATTTGCAACAAACTTGGTCTTGTTTGTTAACTAAACACGTACATTTCATTTGTAGCTATTCTTTCTTTGTACAATCAAAGAGACTGGAGATCAATATTCATGAAAACAGCAATTACGAACACTGTTGTAGCTAAACATGTATCATTGTCAGATGTTCAACAATGTAATTTAATCTGATCTAGATTAAATAAACATGACATACATCTTTAAGGATTGCTACAAACTCAATTGAAAGACACTTTCAAGGGAAATAAAGTAATCAAAAGTTGATGTTACAAATAATCATCTAAATGTTTAATCAATTTCCAAACTGACTCAATTTCAATGTAGTAATGGCTGAGATAAACTCCAAGTTGATTTAATAATAAAACTAATTTGCTAGTTGGTTTTAGTTTAAACTCATTTATGACTTTTCAATGAGGCTCAGAACAACGAAACACGAGCGCCGCAAGTGGAAAAATGTAACAGAAATGGAATATAAAGTCCAGATTGTCCAATTTCCTATTAGACACACACTTGTTAATATTTAATTAATAGTTAATTCCACTTTTTAACTAGTAATGCGCATTGTTTAACAATTTGTGTTCGTTTTAAATTCATTACATTCATTTCCATAGTTTATTATTTCCATTACGATTTCTCAATTGCATTACCATCATTACCATAAGCCCTCTGGTGATGTTTGCTTACACTCAACTGTCCAACAATTTTTTCCTTACTAAATGCATATTTATATAACAAACATAGCCAATGGTCATGTTTAACTAACCAAATTCTTCAGTGACTATGACATATTTTAACTTTTAATTAATTAATTTGAATTAATTATGAAATGTGCAGGAGTTCTTAGGTATTTACTTGGTATTTCAATGTTTAACCTATATATATATAATATCTACAAGTCAATTTAAAGCATAAAATGTTAATTAGTAGATCGACCCATCAAAGGAAAACCACAAGTTGAAAGTTGGTTTTAAACCAACATTGCACATATGATTTATATCAAGCGACATACAAATTTCAATTACACCTATCTAAATAATTCATTTCGAATTATGTGTGAATATATTTGACTTTGCTGACAACTACAGTCAAACTTCCATAACTCGAACTTCTATAAGTCAAATTTTTCTGTATCTCATATTTTTCGAAAAATTTTGCGTTAAGATCACATTTTACATAGTAAATTGTTTCTATATCTCGAATTTCTCTAATAAGTCAAATTTTTATAAAACTTCAAGTAAAATTTGGAATTTTTGAAGATGTGAACTTCCTAAACTCGAATTTTTCGAGGAAGTGCATCATTTTTTAAGCAAGTGTAGCGAATATTTGTGTTCTAAAGAGACACTTACCGACGAAGTGTATTGCGCGTTAACAAGTTTAGAGAACTTTGTGGATAGTCAATTTTTTAATGTAAACAATCAAAAATCACTGACTGTTTAAAGAAATAATGTTTGCTATTCAGAATTTCCTTTTTTTGTTTATATTATGTATGTTATATATGTTTATATGTACATTCATATAAAGTTTGTTGATTTCATGTAGTCATATATGTATTTACTGTCAATAAATTCATATGAAAGCATTATTCTATTTATTTTGTAGATATTTCTGTAACTCGAATTTTCTACATCACAAATTTTTTTCGGTCAACTATGGTGATTCGACTTAGGAAAGTTCGACTGTATTTCATAAAACGAACAATACCTTCCAAAGAACTAAAGGAACAATAACAACATACATTAACTTTAAGTGTCATACCACCTAAACTAATATTTGTTCCTACTTTTAAAGATTTGATATGCAATATCGATTTATTTCCGACTAAATAAATGTACTCGCCAATTTCTATAGCTCATATACTAGCTTCTATGTAAAAACATTGAAACTAAAAACTATAATGGAATACAAATTGATGCTGCAAATAAGCAGTAAAACAACGTATGCGCTTCACGTTTGCACAATTTGAAAAATATTACTACGTTAAGATGTTGCGAGTAAAGGACTAGAGGGAAATTCACTCCGTCTAGAACGATATCGCTTCTTCCTTCCTACTTTGCCAAGAAGCTCGCACTGCCCTCTGGAGACGAATCCACACTATGATTCAAAATGGCGCCACAGGGAGGGAAAAACGAGGCTGGTGTTGAACAAAATATTTTGTCAGCAACTTGTTATATTTTTTTTATGTTCACTAGAGAAAAAGATCCAAGTTTGTAATGGATTTTTGGACACAAACTTTTTTCTCCTTTTATTTTCCGTAGAGATGCTCATGGGGAAGCTTTTAAATAGTTTAGAATGATAAAAGAGTAGCAAAAAGTAATGTTTTTACGACTTAATCAGCATCAAAGTGGATTGAAAATTAACTTTGCTTAAAAGCAAAGTTGAGTCAACTTTCTTGAGAAATTTTTTACTCTACCATCAAAGTTAAATAAAACATTTTTTTCATTTTAGTAATGTTTACATCTATTCCAACCTTTCAAAAATCTCTACTCAAATCTGTTTCACAATTCAATATAACAATTACAATTTATTGAAAAATAATATATCTTTGAGCTCAAATTTCAAATTTCTGCTTTTACAACTGCACTAAGCCATCATGTCATCTGTCACAATCCTGTCTGCATCCAATCCCTTATACTGCACTTCTATATGTCTTTTGTCATGTTTGTATAACCTGTTGAAACGAGTTTCGTTTCATATCCTCTCCTAACTTTGAAAAAGCCTGTCATATTCACTACTTGACTATCCATAACAAAACCTATGGAGGAAAACTATTCAAACACACAACTCTCTCGTCGATCTCTCAAGAGGTCACGTAGATACTGATTGAAATGTATCTACATCCCCATTGAACCATTCCTAAAACCCTTAAAAGATACTATAAACTGACAATAAAGCGAAATTGCAATCATCTTTTATACAGAGTATGCATCAATGAATGAGCTTGGGTTTGAATCATCAATTCAAGTCTTTGACCAACTCTTGAAGTAGCATAAACAAACCGCCATTTTGTTTCCTAAATTATTCAATTTAATCACAAATGTTATCGTATATTAGTTCCATTACTTTGAACTCTTTCCTGATTTTAATTTAATAACATACTAAATTTTAATTATCAGCAAACATTAAACTTTTGCAAAAGTACAAAATATATTACTAATTCACTGACCAAAAGTCAATCAAAATCCAACATCTTTTATAATATATAAAGCTGTCAAAATAAAATTTCGAAATTTTAATGAGATACCCTTTTCTTTCCCTTCAGAAACAGAAAAAAACTAGGTTAAAGTGGCACCTGCACAAATATTCACATTCACAAATATTCACATTCACAATTCCATTCTATTCTGTCTAACTGAATGGTAAGCATGCTTTGCTTTGCCACTCAGTCCAAGGGTCGCGAGTTCAGACCTAGCTACGAACATGACATTTTTTTGTCAGGATAAGGAAAATCCAAAAGCACAAAGTTCCTTCCAAGGGAAGAAAAGCAGTTGTTACAGTGCACAGAATAAAGTGCACTTGAGAAAAACAAAAAAGAACATGATAAAACCAATATCGTACTGAATATGAAATCTCATGTCTGCTTTTTCTCAATAAACAGTGTGCATTGAACAAACGTGGATGTTTCATATTAAATGCTTCATTAGTGCTAGTTTATGCGGGAAACATGTCTCTACAGATTTTTTACATTATTAATTAAGGTTTATTAAATTCATTAGTTATTAGTTGATCATTAACCTGTTCTAAATTACACCTAACTCAATAACATTTTATGACGGGTCTGAAATTGCTGATAACCGATATTTGTGATAATTTTTTTCTTAATGACTACTTTATTCTTATCGGTAGTAGAACCTAGGTGCTTTTACTGCTTATCGGTCACCCAGTCATATAGAAAGAAAAAGAAAAGGGAAAAAAATCAATATCAAATTTTTTTTTTAGTGTTTTCTTTTATTATAAAATTTAGTAATATTTTTTAATTGTTATTGTTATTATTCTTGTGTGAGATCTATTTAAATTGATATTAATTTGTAAGGAAAGGTAATGCGATTTGTTTCAATTTCCCAACATTTTAGGCCACATAGATTTTGACACTATAAATTTAGTCAAATTTATAATTCATTTTGGATTTTTTTTGGATTTTTCTGGGCGAATTGCCAATATTCTATTTTTTTCTCTTACTCACTTTAAATTTTGACTTCTACCATAAAAAAATTTTCCCATTTGGGAATTCAACAATTCTACCTTCCATTTATTTTTGGCACCCACCAAATTATACTTCGTTAAAGCCAATTTAGCCAATAAAATTTATTTAACACACCATCAATATAAAAGAAAAAGAAATAAAATATTTAAATAATAACAATAATATGAAAAGAAATCAATATAAATCAATTGAATAACAAAAATATTATAAACTCTTCTTCAATCTCTTATTAATAAACAAAAAAGTTCAACAATAAATACAAATCCATTGCCTAACCTGCATAACCTTCACAAGTTGATCTTTACTACTTTACAAACAACAAATACCAATCAAGTATATTAATACAGAATAGATCTGTTTACAGAATGCAAAACATACAACAGACTAAACCAAGACCTACACCACTCTCATTGTTGCATTCGAAAACCAGACTGGTTTTAGCGGTTTTAAGTCACTTGGTTTTAACCTGGTGTTGGTTTTATATATTAAAACCAGCTGAAACCAAAACATTAATCTCTGATAGCTTGTTTAAGATCTTCATTTTGGCTTCATGTGGGTTTTTAGTGTTTGCAATGGCATCCATCTTTGAAAGATAAATCGATTAAATTCAACAAACCATATAGCAATTTTTAAAGTATAATTTGTGAATAATTAATGAAATAAAACTGATTTTAATCTATTTTTGTATGTCAAGAAAAACTGAAATTGATTTTATTTTAACCATTTATTGCCGTCACATGACAGATCACATGATGGGTAAATTTTATTTAGCTTTTTATTTATTTTTATATAATTACATTCAAATTAATTAGTTTAACCAAATTTAAAAGCTCTTAATGTATAAATATAATTGGTTTTGACTTGTATTCTATAAAACCTGGTGTCAAACTTAGCTAAAACAAAATTGAAAACCAAAGTAAAACCAGATCATTCAAAACTTGCTTTAAAACCAGCCTAAAACTAACTTTTCTAAAACCGCTAAAACCAGCCCGCTTTTTATTTCCGAATGCATATAGAAAATGTTATTTGAGAAATTGCAGCACCTCTTTAATTTTTAAAATTTATATATAAAATTGTTCAATTTAATCGTAAACAATTGTTAATTTACTTTGCTGCAGAGAAGTTTAAAAATTTAATATTTTATATATTATTCTGTTTAATAATACTACATCAAACGTGTACACTTGACCTTTTAAAACATAAACTGTTAACCACAAATTGCCCTAAGTCTTGTAGCCAGTAAACCATCACATTTCAACTAATGCACCATACAGCATAGATAATTCATTTTCCTACATGATTCTATCCCACAATTCAAAGTTCCTGTATACATTATACATAAATGAGTGGAAAGCAGCAATCTTTGACTTTAGTTAGTCTTTAATTAAAATTAAAAGAGATTACAATGTTGTAACCTTTAAAAGTGCACTTGTGATATAAAAAATATGTCAAGATAGGCGAGTTCAGAGTGGACATTTCTTCCATTATGTATTTTCCCCAATGTCCAGCGACGATAAAAATTTCAAAATTGTTAAATGGAATCGAGGGAGAGAGACTTACAATCTCTCCTATATGACTTTTCTGTGTTGCCTGCAGGAACATTTCATATCTTATATCTGTCTTGGAATTGTTACATTTCAAAACTGATTCAAGTTGAGTTGCTTCACTCTATAATTTAAGCAGCACAAAAATTAAATTATAATCCTCAATTTCTCGTCAAATCTTTCACATTCATTTCAAATGCAATTACTTTTCTATTTTTATCCTAAGCTTTTTTATTTTTAATAAAAAGATCTCATTGTATCATCACATTAACCTTAAATAATTCACTAAAATTAAATATATATGTTTCATACTAAATTTATAATATTTAAGATATTAGTTTTAAGGTAATAGCATTAATAGCATTAAAGTGAGCCAACTTTATTTATAAGCTCTGTATAACTGATTAAATTTGTATTGAATTTGTCCAGAAATAGATTGAATGACATTGTATCATGTAACACTAATAATCATCACTTGACTGTCTATGTCTTGTATCCTGCTAATAATTGGGCAAGTTTCATCCTATTACCCACATTATCAATATTATCCAAATAAACCTATTGGTTTTTGTATTATGTTCTGCAGATAGAAATCAACAGACCCTAGGATTGGGGTTGCAAGTATTGCTAAGAGCATTCAAGCCTGTTCCAAATGACCAACAGAACATATTGGTTAAGACATAAACTATGTATTAAACCCAAAACAAGTTAGAAAACATGTATCCAGTGGCGTAACGTACACCACTGGATAATATTTTCAATTCGGGTATCCAATAATTTGCGCAAGTTTTCAAGTACAGTAAAACTTCTATAAGGTGGTCAGCAACTGTCTAATGCCTAGTTCCCACTTAAACCACTTTTGTAGAAGTTTTGTCAAGTTTCATTAGTCAGATTATATCTTATTTTCTTTAATCTGCTTGTAAATGCTTTAAATAGTTTGATTTTGCTTTATGGAAGCCAAATCAGACCTATTTTACCTTCATATCACATAAATTTTATCTCCGCTCCAACTCAGGTTGTTGACAGCCATCTTTTTTCTATAGTAATGTAACCCAAAAGAGGCGAGTTTTGTAGTTGTGACGTCAAGTTTAAGAAAACTTTTCTTAAACTTAAGTTTGAGAAAAGTCTGCCATTTTGTTTTGAGTTCTACAAAACCTGTTCAAGTGTGAACAGAGGTTTTTCTAAAAGTGGGCGGGTTTTGTACAAAAGTGATTTAAGTGGGGATTAGGCATGAGACAGTGTTCGCTTTAGAGAAGTGTTCACCTTAAAAAAAAAAATTAAAAAATTATTAAAAAAATTATTCTTTATTCATATATGGAAAATAATTATCAATTTTTGTTTGTTGTTGACATTTGTTGACATTCGCCCACATTTAAAAAATTTAGCGATATCTCAGATCCCAGCTTTAAGATGTGCATCCCTATAATCCAAAACTGAAATTTTTTGCTCTAAATTCAAACTTTGAAGTTTTTTGATTTGAGCCATTTTTGTTTTTTAATAATAAGTAACATCTATTATTATATATTTCAATTTTGTCCACCTTTTAGATGTATAGAAAGACATGAATAGATTTTCAAAATAGTGTCCATGTCCACCATAGAGAGGTGTCTGGCATATAGAAGATTTTTAATATGGATGTCTATGGAAACAAATCCAGACTGAACAAAAGTGTCTGCCATAAAAAGATGTCTGCTTTAGAGAGGTGTCCATGGATAGAAGTTTTACTTATTCAAATACCCGGATAATTAAATCGAATATCCACATATCAAATAAGTAGTTTTCTTTAGTGTTTTGGTTGTTTTTATGTAATTTTATAATTTCATAGTATTGCCTTTGTTTAAATATACTGGAATATGGTGTTTTGTGAAATATTTAAGCGATTTTGGATTCTAATGTTTTACCTGTAAGAGTTAGGCAGGTTTAATTATATTCTGTTCGGCTCCTACATAATTACCATCAAATCACAAAAAAAAATCAGTTTATTTAATATTATGATGTTTAATTCATAATTTTAATGTTTCAGTTAAATTCTTAGAAGCAGAATGGTAATAAAATATGACATTAAGACACTATAAACATTTTAAACAATTTTCAATAAATAATGGTAATTTTTAATGATTTAATATCAAATACCCAGATTACCCGGGTTAATGAGGTAGTTTGAAAAATTACTACTCGAATACCTGGGTAGTTATAATTCAGGTAATTTTTATGCCCCAAAAATTATTTTTCATCTCTTTCACTTCAATAGTGCCATCCTGTTCGTAGCTATGAGCTATGCTGATAACACAGAAACCAAACCCACAGAAAATTTGGAATTTAATATATATCAAATATATTTATTCATGTACAAGCAGAAAGAAAAAAATATTGACAAACTCAAAATCATACCCGCATAATCCGAATGATTTGAATGAACTTTTTAAAAATAATTCCGCAATCCGTTATTGCAGTTGAGTAGATGAAAACTGCACAATTCCCAAATGTGGATTAATCTAAGTACCTTGGATTATAGTAATCATTTTATGTTGAATAGTTAAAAATCTCAAAGTTTTATACACAACTAACGTGATTAAACGTGCCGTCGTTACCAATGAGTAGGATTCTAAAGTTAAGTCTAATGAAAATGGTGCAATTAATCGGCCAATATTTGCCACATTTACAAGCAAGAAGCGAAGCTTTAATTTCCGTCTGCCTTTCCAAAGATTCATTCTTCGTAAAGATGCCAAGAAGAAAGTTGTTTGGAACAGCTGGGTCTTTACGAGCATAAGAAAGATAAAAGTTAAAGGAAAAAAAAGGGAAAAATAGAAAAAAAAAACTTATGAATAGAACAAGATAAAGTTCAATCAATATATGAACTCTAGCAAAAGGACAAATCTTTTGTCAGTGAAAGGATAAGAATAAAAAGGATAAAAACCTCATTCATTGGACTAAAAACCATTTCTATCAACATGAAATAAAAAAATATAATGAAGAAGAAAAATTACATTTTTTTCTTCTTCTTCATGAAAAATTTCGTATTTCAATTTTTTACATTTTTTTTTATTTACAATTCTCAAACGCTCTTTTCAATTAAACTAGTGCCTTACCCTGAAAAAAATTAAAAGAGGCAATTTCACAAAATACTTCACACATTTTAGAATGGAAAAAAAAAGAAAAGAAGACATAAAGTGACATAAAAAAAGAGTAATTAAAATTCTTCCAATGAAATTGCAGTTTAAACTGGCAGAAAGGACATGAGAAAAGAAAAAAATGTATGAAATTGTCCACATCATTTTTATGACATTATGTTCTATAAAGAAGAAAAGCACAGCTATTATTCAATTTATTATGTGTCACTACTTTAGTAATTAAAATTCTTAAAATAATTTCTTTTTTCAGTGTTGAATTACAGTGAAAATCATAAAAGCATACAAATGCATGTTAAGTGTAAAGGTTACTAAAGGAGAGTTGATTTCCTGTACAAATTAGTGAAATGTTAGTTAATTTTTGCTTTATTATTCATTTGGATCAATAATAAAACTAATAACATTACTATCCTGTTACAGCTTAAAATGGCTGCTTGTTGATGCAATAGAACAGCATGAGTTTGTAATCTAACTTTATTCCAGATGTCTTCTAATGTTGCCAATTAAACTTGGATTGCCATCTTGACCTATACTGTTGATTTTTCATCATCTTACTGCTTAAATTTTAATCAGTATTGAGTAATGATGCCAGTTAAACTTCAACAAAATACTAAATGATATCTTATTTTTAACATTCTATTTACATTTTGTGAAGGGATAAGTAAAATTTAGTTATTAATTCTCTCACTTGAGTACTCTATTTTGAGAGTCTTAGCTTAGCTCCACCCATTTTGCCACACCACTTGTTAAAACCAATTAAGTTTTGTTGTCTCTTTTGACCAACCAGTTAAATTTAGTTATCTCTTTTTACTCTTCCTTATTTTCCTATAATGCTATAAAACTATAATGCTTAGTTCACACTAGGCATAAAATCACAATGGAAAATTTTCTGCAGCTGAAAATTTTCCTGAGCTGAAGATTTTCCTGAGCTGAAAATTTTCCTGAGCTGAAGATTT
Source organism: Geophilus carpophagus (assembly GCA_034687075.1). Lineage (NCBI taxonomy): Eukaryota > Metazoa > Arthropoda > Chilopoda > Geophilomorpha > Geophilidae > Geophilus > Geophilus carpophagus. Next base: position 20,393 of record JAQFZN010000256.1, read on the forward strand.
TCCTGAGCTGAAGATTTTACGTTTCTGCTGGTTTTACCTTTCAGAACCAGAAACAAGGTTACTCTGGGAACCTTTCTGTCAAGACTCATACTTGACAAAAAAGCAAGTCGGAACTGGTTGAAAATTATAAAAATTCAAAAATTTAAAATGGAAATTCCCTTCCAATTACCACTAATAATTCATTATGTAACTTATGCCTAGTTCCCACTTAAACCACTTTTGTACAAAACCCGCCCACTTTTAGAGAATCCCTTGTTCACACTTGTACAGGTTTTGTAGAAATCAAAACAAAATGGCCAATTACTTTTAAACTCAAGTTTAAGAAAAGTTTTCTTAAACTTGATGTCACAGCTACAAAACCCGCCCCTTTTGGGTTATGTGACTACAGAAAAAAAAATGGCTGCCAGCAACCCGAGTTGAAGCAGAGATAGAATTTTTGTGATATAAAGGTAAAATACACTCTGATTTAGCTTCCATTAAGCAAAATCAGACTGTATTTAAAGTATTTACAAACAGATTAGTAGAAATAAGGTATAATCGAACTGATGAGACTTGACGTGACTTCTACAAAACTGTCCCCTAGTGTGAACAGTATCAATTTTATTTGTAGAAGTTTGAACATGTACAGTAGAAGTCTCAAGTTCTACAAGAGTAGATTATGTGGGAACTAGGCATTAGATCGAGTCTTTCTTGCAGTTGCCATAGTTTTTAGTTTCTTTTTCTTTTTGCTGCCAGAAGTAATTGCCACACGTGACAGCAGAAAATAATTTGATTGGTCAATTTCTTTTCCACCACAAAAAAAAAAACAGAAATAGATTCTATTTATTCTGTTGTGCATTTTCTGCTCTGCATTTTCTGCTCTGCATTTTCTGCTCTGCATTTTTTGCTCTGCAGACAGGACATGATGTCATATTCAGCGGAAAACTCAGCAGAAAACTTCCCGATTCTGCTTTGTTTCCGTCAAGTGTGAACTAAGCATAAATAAGGAAGAGAGCCCCTTATTCAGTCCTGCTGTTAAGGCACATTTGCTAAACCAAACTCTGTCATTTTGATTTGTTGTGTACATTTCATTTAAAGCCTCATATGTATTGCTGTATATATAACTCTTAGTATAGTTGAAGCAATCGCTGTTACGCATAACCGCTGTATACATCGCCATCTGCCTTGTTGAAGCATTGCTGTATGCTGTAGATTAATATTTCGTCTGAGATATTATGTGGCTCTTAAGTTTACAAGCTGTTTGCTGTACACTCCTATTCTTTTCCATTCATTTTGTACTTTTCTATTTTCTGTCTATTTCTTTATATTGATATCCTTCTATTTTATTTATGTTTGTTTATTATTCACAATTTTAAATAGATATTTTATTCTTACAAATTTACTTTCATATTTCAAATCCAAATTGATGAATGAAGAGAAAATTTACCAAACTGATTTTTTCAACCTTGAAATTACATTTTATTCACAGAACTGATTTGTTATGCGTTGATAAGATTAAAAATCAGTGTGTTTTAACTTTTATTTATAGCTATTATCTATCTCTTTAAGTTATGAAGAGAGAAGAAGATGAGGTGATGAGTGAAGCTATCTGAGATAATTTCTGCCAACTGCCACCAGTCCACTTTAGTATTATAATAGTCCATTGCACTTTGATGCTTCGCAGCCAATCAACGGAGTAATTAGCAGATAGTGGACACGACCCTTGCAAATTGGACACCTCCAAGCAAAGGCACTAGGTCCAAATTAGCAAGACACAAATGGACATTGGCTAGGACGGCACTTCCTTATCTCTTGCTCCCTTCAGATTCCAATCTTCTAAGTAGATAAGAAAACAAGGCAGTAAGCAAACACATTCACAACTTTTTTCCTTTTCTATTTCATGAAATGTGATAATATCCGAAAACTATAATGCAAGATAAAATGTGCCTGTAAAATGACCAAATAAACAAATAGTGGAATAAAATATTCAGAACAACAATGCTTGATAAATTCAACTTTTCTAACAATGAAATAAACAGAGTACAAAGAAAAATTTCAGTTTTTTCAACAATGAAAAAAATATTTTCAACAAGGAAAAAAATATTTTCAACTATGAAAAAAAATATTTTTTTCAACAATGAAAAACAAAATATTTTTTTTCAACAATAAAAAACAAAATATTTTTTTCCAACAATGAAAAACAAAAAATTTTCCAACAATTAAAAAATATTTTTTCCAACAAATAAAAAATTATTTTTCAACAATGAAAAAAATTTTTTCCAACAATTAAAAAGACCTTTTTCAATAATTAACAAAGTTATCAATTCAATAAAATTTTTACCAACAAAATGGTTATTTTAGCTTACGATATTATTTTCCACTTTTAACATGTTATTGCATTCGAATCCAATATTTCTCTCCCCTCAAATATCGGATAAATTTGAATGCATTTAAAATTCAACATCGCAATATTCTTGTTTGTGACATGCAAACGCTATCCGCCAGTTTCTATTCCAACTCCTTTCTCGTTTATAGTACACAATAATTTGCAATGCCAATTCCTATCAAGAAATTGGCCCCGGTTCACTCAAAACTTCTCAATCTCACCAGCTGAGAACACCTGAACCTTATCTCAAGCCCATCTCCAATCAAATTCACCGAGCAAAGTGCACCTTGCTGTCCCTGCTTCTCAACTCAAATTACATTGAATAAATTATTCTCTCCAAATTCTTTACTTACTTAATCAAGCCCAAAACTTATTCCAAATTCTACTTTTAATTTATTAAAACATTAAAAATTAAATCACTAATTCAATTCTACAAAAACCTTTGACACATAACTTTCTGTTACACTCAACATAAATAATAATAATAGCTGCCACAATTCTCTAAAATTAAAGATAAAATCTGTCAATAAACATCTACAAATCAAATAAAATAAATTTCATCAACATTAATTAAATCTGCAAAACTAAAAGTAAAATCTAAAAATAAAATCTAAAAGTAAAAATAAGTTGTCAAAAGCTGTGAAACAAGTGTAATATTTTTCCAAAGCAAATTGGTGAAATTATTTCTAACTAGCTCAAGTCGAATAAACAACAAAGTAAAAAAAGTGTTGGATAGCACTCGAGGGTACAAGCGCAATTGTTCTTAAACCAGTTGAAAACCTCAAAAGTGTTATAGCAACGCACCAAGTTTGCTACTAAACGCGAAATGTTTCTCCACTTTTATTGTCTATCTCATGCGTTAAAAGGACCATCAAACAATGGATTCTTCACTTGGCAATTTTACAATGTGCAACATTTTGAGAAAAGCTGCTGCAGATCCATGTTTGCTGAGTAAATAAATGAAGTGCAAACCCGCCCTCGCACCTTTTACGGCTTCCCAAATGAGAAATTGCAACAAGGATTAATGGAAGGATACAATAGCACTATGTTGTTGTTGCAACTTGGGGAAAGCGATCAATTTAAGCTGGATTTACTCAATTGCTAAGGTAAATTTAATGCCTTTTCACGCCATGTTTTATGCATCTGCAACCCCTATTTTTATGACTTTGCTGCATCTATTGCATGGATTTACAAGTAATTGTTGCAAATTTAAATGGTTGCCAATTCAGCCATTTTTTTTTCTTTTTTTTTTAGCCTTTCCCATTATTCAAGTTGCAACTTGTAACTTTGATCCATTGGTAATGGGAACTCCCATAGAGTTCATTGTTTCCTGGTTTGTGGAAATGTTAGTAGTTTACCATTGAATTTCTATCAAGTAATTCAACTTTATTCACTGTGGCGCCCCCTTGCTTCAAACTCCTTAAACTTAGAGCGAATAGTAATAAAAAAGTATCATTAAACTGTTTACATTTAACCACTTTGGCAGTAAAATTCTGGATCATTAGAGTTGAACACACCTATTTAAACCTGGCCAATGAGAAAATTTAAAAACTTAAAAATTTTAAATTTTAAAATTAACCAATGATCGTGTTACATAAACAATAACATTAAGTCAACTTGATATTACATTATTGTCTGCATAAACTAAAACAGTGCAGAGGTCATTTAGATATTCTCTGTTCGTGTCATCTTCACATTTTTATAACTCCTTCTCGAAAATGGCGAATGTATTTCAACCACCTGAGCCTAACTGCGCAATTATCACCTTTGCCCTTTATGTCAGCAGCCTTGATTACGACCATATGTATTTTACTTTTAAATAAACCAGCTAAAATGTAAAAAAACATAAAAAATCGTCTTATTAAAATTAAACTTCAACTAATCAGCACATTTTTAAAATAATTATTATTATAAATTCAATATGGTTGTCTTGTGTTTACAAAAACAGGTTTCCACATTAAAAAGTAGTTCTCCGTTTCGAAAAATAAAAAAAAGATGTGAACTTATCATTATTTTTAACTCCTTTTAGGTCGCATCTTGATTTATTAGTACTATACAGGTGTGAAGTATCATCCTAATGGGTGCTAACTCAAATTTAATAGTCCTGACTTGCATCTAAATGTAGAAAATTTACATCTAAGAGCATCTAAATCTGACAAAAATTTTCACAACTTCATTTTAAATTTTTCATACTTTTTTTTAGATATTTTTATTTCAGTAAGGAAGAATAGGAAAAGAATGTAAAAGTGTTAAAATGTGTAAGTCGGCACCTTTGTAATCTGACTTACGTGTGCATATTTTGTTGGGGCAACTTCCCAAGAGTGCTAACATTAACAAAAATTATTCATCAACCAAGATTTATAAAACAAAATTTAAACTATTTATACTTAAAGAGTTAAATAGACTTGAAATTTGCTTGTAAAATTAATTAAGTCATCCAATGCACATTATCACTCAACTTTCTGTGCAAATCAAGCGCACAACGTGAAAAGTAGAAACACTGCAGATACCTCATCCAGATTAATTCTTTTCATGCGCGTTTGCACATCAATTTGTTGACATTTACAATGCATACTCCACCAAACAAACTCGGATAAATCCCGATAAGACTTTAATTTAAATATACTTTAGTTTATGGTGCCCGCTTCAAGCTCATTACTCACACAACACACACACACTTGCTCCTAACTTTAAACCCATTTTACACTCAACAATTGTATTTGCTCCACTTCAACTTAAATATCCACCATTTTCTTGCAAATTCGCCCATAAATCTCCTCTCGTATTTTATCTCCCGCCCAAATAAAACTCCAGTAAACCTTTGAATCCACAATTCCAAATCCATATTCCCTACCCAGTTTCCATGACAACAAACCATACTTTACTTGTTGTGCTAAAAGACCCGAGCTGCAAACTGCTGCACTACAATTCCCACTACCCACCATCATTGGCTCTTAGGAAGATCTCTCAATGGGGCCCTAATATGAGAGGGTCATGACTTTCAAACAGACAAAAATGGCACCACAAGTGCACTAAGTTAAAATAAAAGCATCTCAACATCTTTTTTCCTTACACGTGCCGATACTGTCCCCTTTTCGCTCACATTTTAGATATATCTAAGATAGGATATATGCGCCAAGTGTGTTGAACAAGGTTTCTTTTAGCTCGGTCCAATTCTGAACCATTTCATGCAATGTATCCCATGAGATATTATTTTTTCTCTGTTATTTGAGTAATTTCCTGTTTATTTGCCTTATATATACATAAATATTTAATTAATAAATCGTATAAACAAGCTTAATATATACATTTTTAATGATGCAATTGTTTACGTTTTGTTAAATGACAAAAGAAAGCAATTAAAAAAGAAAAATATGTTTGTTATAGGACAATGACCATGTTGACAAACGGTAATTAGTTTATCTTGTAATTTAGTTGTAGAAAATGTTTATCTTTTCATTGTTTAATTAGCTAATAGTAGATAGATTTAATTTAATCTCAATTTAGTTTATTAAAGGGAATTAATTTTAATTGCGACTTATGAGAAAAATAAATATTTTTAAAATATTAAACGTAAATTTATAAAATTGATTCATAAGTGTCATCCATGTTAGATATGGGCCAGTGCTCGATTAGTATGAGGTTAAATTGATATCAAGTTTTAAAGCAAACAACACCTGCTTTCTATTCCTCTAACTGCAGCTATCACTGCTGAATGACATAACAAATTTAATCTTCTTACATGAGAACAAGGCTTACAAGTTGTATCATGGAAGACTGATCACAAACAATGTTCAAGTCATGCATTTAAGCCTTATTCTTTTCGACTTGATATTTTTATTTTTATTTTAAATCAATTCAAATTTGGCAATTCCATTTTCTACTCTTTAAGTTAAGTAATAAATAAAACTTGAATTTATGTTATTTTATTTTTTGCCAAACAAATAATAATTCCCTGTTGATAATAAAAAGAGATTTCAAAATGTATTACTTGTATTATACTATTAAACAAACACTTTTATCTATTTGTTGCCTCTGGCTTTATATTGTTATCTATCGTTATATATTAATGATATGTCTGTTTACATAAATAAGTATTCGGTAGATACGAAAACTGAATTTCTTTTATATTTTTCAAAGTCGGATATATTTTCTCTCTTTCAATTGGAGTATTTACTACATAAAATTTTTTTTTTTTAAATATTGAAACTTTTTTTTTTAAAGATACGCGTGTGATGTGATCAGAACAGTGCAATATTCGTGAATTTATTTCATCCGAAGTTGAAATGTGTACGAAACTCGTATATTTTAACTCATCGACTATCGGTCAGCCGTAACTCAACCACCATCTGACAAGAGTCTGTTAGCGGATTAAGCGCAATGGATGGCCACGAATAATGGCTGTGCTTCTACAAGAATAAACGACTTGCTATCCATCACTTACTACTACTCCATAGATGTGAAACCAGCATCCACATACTCTTACTCCGAAAAAAATTTTCAAAAAGTCAACCAGAAAAAAATAAAAATTTAAAGCCAAAGTTTGATGAAAACTTTCAAAGCCCAGCGAACTTGTTCAAGTTGAACTAGGGAATCCAATGTTGGGTACCAAGTACCCGGCTACCCAGGTAATTTTACAATTTCTCATAACAGATGAAAGCAAGCAAAAATGTCTTCCCCAGTGTTGCAACCCATACATACAATTCAGTTTTGACATTCGGGACAAAAACATCTGGGTTTAAAAAATTTTGTTGCATTTGCATGTAATCCACACTGTGGCATGTCCGGGTCATAGAAATTTTTGACAAAATGTCATTTTTCAACATTTTCGGTTAAAAAATGACATTTTGTCAATTTTTTTATCGATAACCCGGGTACTTGGGTCTGTAATCAAACACTACCCGGGTATTACATCTACGAGTAAAACCATCCCAGTGCAGAAACTGTCCCATTGTCTTCAAGTCTCTACTCAAACAATCCCACTTTAGTGAACACTTCTTTTCATCCTGTTGTATTATTAAAGCAAAATAAAAATGTAAAAAAATATCAGCCTATTAAGAGAACATGCGATCAACCACAAGCATAGATCTCTCTTTCCAGCTGATCTGTCGTTCGCTTGGCTGAACTTCAACTCCATGTTTGCTCCACTGAATCTTACAGATTGATCTCAAGACACCAGCAGCTGATTTCAAACCCGCCTTCCCTTTCTCGGTGGCCGCAAGCGTTCTTGCCATGCGGAAGCTGATGGATTTTCTATTGAAAACATACAATTCTTCGCCGTGCTTTCTGGCACCTGATGAATTTCTAAAGCAGCTCTTCAGCTCGCACAAAAGGAAAAAATATTGATACTTTTTGTGCTGTAACAACACTGTTATGTTTGGTTGAGATCACTTGTTTAAGCAACTAACATTTTGTGCCTTGCTTTGATCAAATTGCACGATTCAACACTATTTGCAAGTTTATTATTTGTTTATTGCATTTTTATAGCATTCCTTGCTTTTAATCTAATCAAAAAAATGCGTGTGGTTAAAATAAAGTCTCAAACTACGATGATACAAAAAGCTAATGAAATTTGGGCTACTTCAATCAATCTGCATGGAATTGAATTTAAAGTGGAACTTTTTAAAATCAAATAATAAAAATTTGTTTAATATTTTTAAGAAATTTTTTAAATCAGTGCAAATAAATCTCGATTGAAAATTTTTAATGTGATGAAATGAAGAAAGATTAAATTTAGCAATTTTTTTTAGAACCTTCTAAACTCAAGTTGTTTGTATTAAAAGAAGAGGCCACAGATGTTTCAAGAGTCCAGTGGGAAATGGTCTATATAAGTGGAACCATTCTTTCTCTTTTTCTCAATTGATTGAAATAGAAAGTAGATGAAATTTTTTAACTTGTTCTGTTTTCCCAAGAAGCAAATTGACAATTTGACAATATTAATAAATTAAAACATTAATTTTCCATTTGAGTGAAGAGAAAATGGAATTTTTCCAAATTTAAAACACCATTAAAACAAATGTCACATATTATCCCAGTCAAATCCTGACGAGTTAAAGCAAATTAGACGCATTTAATCATATTAAAAACGAATTAAATGCAAATTTATTATTTACTCACGTAATAATTAATGACACAAATAGCCAATAGAGCAAATTTAACCCTTCAAATTGATCAATTATTTACTATCCAATTATTATAAATTCTATTTGTAACAAGCACAATTGTGATCAAGTTGGCAACTTCAAGTTCGGTATCAACTAAGCTTTAATTAGAGTGACAGAACAAGCCGAGAGCAAGACCCAATCAAACATGACCGAATGATGACTTCCTAGAACTCACCTCATTATACCCAAGACTTGATCCGAAGCACACAGCTATAGCAGCCAATTAGGACACACCCCTGGGATCATGTGATAGGGCAGCCATTTATTGGCAAAGTGAAGTTTCAAGACAAGAGCGAGGTTATTGGAGATTAGGGAACAGCTGGATAGAAACTTATAATTTAGTGGTGAGGGAATTGGAAAAAGTGAACCAAGGAAAAGGATAATTGGAAAAGGTGAAAAGTTCATACAAGATTCAATTTAATATATTTCATTCAACTTTACTTATTTTCTTTATATATTTCCCAATCGAACAAACTTTTTAATCAATTCCAAGTAAACAATCGCAGCTTTAAACTAGTAATTGCAAAACGAATAACTAATCATTTCATTTCAGCCCATATTAATCAAAACATGCATGCATTAAATCATTACATCAGCTCATTTCAATATTTGCAAATGTTTGTTAATCACAACTACTTGATATACTTGAAAATCATCTATTCTTGCACTTGTTGCAACACTGCACCTAGTGTTAATATATCACATTAATCGTGCACTTTATGCATTAACTAGGCTTTACTTCATACCTTATAGTCTGACCTTGCCCTGGTCATGCAAAAAAGGATCCACGCCGCCTTTAAGAGAAGGAAAGCAGATAAAAGGTTTGGATTAGGTTAAGCCTTAGGGACTACACTGTCTCCTTCGCTTAAATTGCCTAAATGAATGCTTCACATCCTCCGTCTTCATTAGGCTTTTGTTTCTTGTGTCCTCATCGGATGTGATGCAATGATCAAGCCAAGACATTACTCTAAAGGTCACATCAATACAAACCGACCACAAATATTTGGAAATATTGTAGAAGAAATGTTTACAAATGTAGATTATTCTTTAACTTATAATTTATTAACGTCTAAACTCTGCATATAAATCAATAAGTTACAAAGTAACTTAAATTCTGTAATCTGTATTTAATATTCATTAATTCACTTCATGTCGTTCTTTATTGTGTATTTACCAATTAAGATACAAACAGGTATCTGATACTTGCACATTCTTTCTTGAAAGAAAATTGGATATGAATTCCAAAGCAATCACTAAGCAACAAAAATAAAGATTGAAGCAACTTGGAAAATTTGTTACAATTTCAGCAGAAACCCATGATATTATTGGTATATTATTTGTAGGATTTTAGATGTAGAATAATATAGAAAAGCTTTCAACACATGTTTGTTTCTAAGCTAGAATACTGTATTCACCATCAATCACTTTTTTTTGAATTTCATATATATATAATATATCTCAATTGGTATAAAAAACCAACAAGAAAAGCAGCACATAAAATCTTAAATTGATTTTCAAAGCCAGATCTACTTTTGAGATAAATCTTCTACTTTGCGAAGACAGATAGCCTTTTTATCTGATTCTTTCCCGCCATCTTGCCTCAATTTCTTGCCACCATTTTTAACCAAATGCTAAAACAAACAAACTTGATTAGTTTTAGTGTTATGGGAATAGAATAAGGAGATGGGAATTAAAAAAAAAAAGAAAAAACCCATCTTCTCAATACTTTGTCAAGGTAGCTTAGCCTCTTAGCACTTCCCATTTAGTTTTGCTTCTCTGCAAAGCACCTGTCATCATAGTGATCCCACTTGAGCCTCCACCTCCCTCAAGTAATTTATCACCTAAAATCACCAGACTGAAACTAGAATGCAAAGAAAATTTGAAAAGCAGCAAGAAAAAGGAAATTATCCTGCACACAAATTGGACAACTTGTGCAACTTTGTTGCTCGAGGTTGAAATTAAATTTTAAAGTTTAGTTTCTGAATTCAACTTGAATTCTGTTTAATAAATTGCAATCTTATTTTAAATGTCGTATCGATTGTTGTTTATCGATTCGTGTACTGTGGAAAATAAAATTGCATTACTCTTATAATACCTTACCGCATATAATGGTTGTTTGCACAAACTCATCAATTTTTTATAAACTATCAAAATCATTTAAAGGAATAAATATTAAAGCTAATGCATAATTTAGAAAACTAAATTTAATATAAATATCAATTTTTCTGACTTGTTTGTATATATTTCTCGTCCAGGGAGGTAAATAATCTTTTTGGATGTAAAAAACATAAATTTACTGTTACCTTACTAAAGAAAGAAGATGCAATTTCGCATTGGCCATTATTTCTTCGAGAAAACGCATTGAAGAATAAGGAAATGAACTTACCTAAAAATAAAAAAACAATTATATTAATTAAATTATAATTAAAAAGTATAATTCTCTTATAAATAACATTTTCTTTGTATTGTGAAAGTAAGTTTCCATATGAGTACATATATTGTAATTTCTCATCCAATTTTCAAAATTCGCAAACATTGCATTTTCAATTATATTTCCAACATTCTCAATTCCAATGCAATATCAATACATTCCAAACTGCATTCAACTGTAGCATGATGAATTTCCATCAATTCTCAATCGCAGACATGCTCAACTATTTTCCCTATAAAAATGTAATTGCATATCCACAAACTTCCATTTTCCTCAATGCCCACAACATAGTAATAACCAGATTATTATCAAATCGACTTTTTATAACCCTCTTCAATTTTTCAAACACATCATCCAAGGGGTTGCTTCATAATTTTATTTTCTATCAACAACCCAAACTTTTTTTTTCTTTCTATTTCCACGTTGCCTTTTCTTGACTTTCATTTACTTCTAATAAGATTACTGCAACGTCCAATTCTGCTTTTGGTCTTTGGATCAAAGTCCCCAGGTTCCCTTGGCTTCACCCAATCAGAGTAGGTCGCGACCTTTTGCTTGTGACAGCTTGCTCTTAGTAGCTCCGAGAACAGCGGAAATGGACTAAATGGGAGAAAAGGATGACATCCATCATACGACTACACCAAATTGCAAGACAGGTGGCCAGAAAAGTGTAGTAGATAATAAAAAGTAGAAGAAATTTAAGGGAGTTTATTAGATGAATAAAATTTAAGTTAATGTGCAATGAGAAATTTGGGAAATTTCTATTTTATTTTCATTTGGCGTTTAATTTTTGGTTAAGTGCAAATCACGAAGTTCAAGCGTGCCCAGTGAATTTGAATTGTGTACATAAAAAGAAATATAATGAACCTGATTAGCTTCGTTAACGAAAAGAAACGACGCTTGAGTTTACGCACCGCTTGCTTCTAATTGGCTGAATTTTTTCCCCTCTTTTAAACTATGAATTAGAAGTTCATCAAATTTAATCAGAGCCAAACCTCAAACAGAAGCCGCTACAGCCCAGCAAAAGCTGTTGCTGTAACAGCAATAAAAAGTAATAAAGGAATGAAGATAAGTTCAAGTACGGCTTTCAATTTTGTTTACAGAAAAAAAGAACATGCTTTTAGGTAATTTTCATCTGTTCTAGGAAAAACACAATGTAATTGTTCCTTGGAATGATTCGAAATTGTAAACAGTTTTCCTCAGGTTTCATTGAAGAGTTTTTAGAACAGTACAGAAAACTTTCTTTAGGCAATAATAAAATATGAAGAAAAACTGCCTTAAGGCAAATAGAAAACAAAAGAAAAACAGCTTTAAGGCAAATAAAAACAAAAGAAAAAAACGAAAACTGGCTAAGGCAAATAGAAAACAAAAGAAAAAACAAAAACTGCCTTAAGGCAAATGGACAACAAAAAGAAAAAACTGCCTTACAGCATAAGAAAAAAGAAGAAAAATGTTCTAATTTGCTTAAATCATTGCAGAGAAGTTTAGAATTGTTGTAGATTTAATTCCTTAGGCAATAAAGAAAGTAAGTTTTCTGGACGAAATTGATAACCATATTATGAGAAATTATGGGAAAGAATTATTATTATTCAACCTAAAGTAATGCACACTAAGTTTTACAAAATGAAAGGTTTTTAATATATTCACTTCCTGCTGAATAACTAACCATTCACATATTTTTTTCTGTCTGTTTAAATAAAAGTCTTGTTAGCCTTAAGCATTTAAAAGCTTACATAGAAATTTAAAGATTTAACAAATTCTTTGTCAACAAAGTCTAATTTAAGCACAAGAAATATTAGTAAGATTACATAGAATTTAGATCAAACTAAATTGCAATGTTCAATTAAATTCAGATAATCAATGATTTGAATAAAGCACCTTTTTCTCCACAAGTAAATTTGAACACCAAATTATCTACAGAACCATAAATTAACGTCAAACAAAATCATCTTCTACAACTAAATATTAATTGCTGTTGCAAACCTAATTCCATCATTATACAATTTTAATAAGAATGCTTCCTGAATAATTGCTAATATTGTGCAAATTAAAAATTATATAATTAGTGAAATGAAAGTACAGCCCCCCGTTTTCAACATCTTACTAACAAGAATCAAGAAACTAAATCTTAATACACTGATTAATTGCAACAATATCTAATGAGCAGATATGCTACCACAAATTGCTTATGCATTTAGGCACTATTTTAATAGCTATTTATATCAAATAATGGCTGACAATATTTGAAAGATAATTAGGATGTGTTTGAAAACTGTAAAGCCTGGTTAACACTGAGCTAAAGGTAACGCAATGTAAACACAAACTAAAGCAATGCAACTTAAAAGTGTTCACACTTGATGGCCAATCAGAAATCAGGGCTTGAATCTTGTTCCAGATCACATAATTGAGTGGACTGTGATTGGCTAGATGCAAGAAAGCTGCGTTGCGTTGCAGTTAAAATCAAGTCCTAGTTGATTCCTTGCGTTAGCTTAAGTTCTAGGAAATAGTATCCCACAATGCATCATACGTTGCGTTACTGCCCAGTGTGAACACAAGTGAGAACCCAGCTTAACGGGAATAACCTTAGTTACAGTTACTGTAACCTAGGTGTTTGAAAACTGACTTGGTTATTCTGGTTAGGATAATCGTGGCATTTGAAAACTGCAAGGTTAGTCATTCCGGTTATAACCACAATGACCCAAATCAAAACATGGGTAAATCTGGTTATTAAGATGGCGGCCTCCAAAGAAGAGCAGACACTTTTTTGCAATTTATGTGAACTCCATTTCTTCAGCAGGAATGATATTTATTACCACATAGTTAGGCATGATATAAATAATAAAATTAATTTCTGTGTTTCCAGAACAGCTTTGGATAAATTTAACTCATTTTTCAGAATTAGATTTCTCCAATTATGATAAGCCATAATCTTTGCATGAACTAAAATGGCTCCTAAAATGTGCCATTTTGGTTGATTATTGCAATCACAACAACTAGCATTTGAAAATGCTATGGGTAACCAAGAAGTAACCATAACTGTGATTATTCCAGTTACGGTTTTCAAGCACATCCTTAGCAAATGTAGTGTTCTAACTACTAATCTACATTTAATCAAATAAAAACTTTAAAATCTCTGAAATCTCTAACTCTAAGAAAACTTAAGTGAAATCTTAAAAAATTTCTTAAGAAAATTTTCTAAACTAACATTACAGATTTTTAATAATTTATAAAATTTGCAAAAACTCGAACAAAGCACCAAGCAGTGTCATAACTATGAATTATTAGGTGCATTCAATATCTTTTGGCTTTTGTAAAATCCAAAAAATTGGCTTTTGACTTTGAATGGAGGTGCATTCAATATCTTTTGGCTTTTGACTTTGAACGGGTTGCTTTCAGCAATTAGCTTTCCATGTTCCCTTGATTAACCAACAAAATGGCAGCAAAAGCAATTTGCTTTCTACAATAGCTCCCAGAATTAGTTCTAACAGTAAAATCCCAAGATCAAACTAAGAAAATGGCATGCAAGACAGTAAGAGTTAAAATATTTTAAATCACATAAAACGAATATGCAAACACACACCAATTTCAGTCAAAACAAAATGGCAGTGATGAAGTGGTGCGAAAGCTATGGGAAAGCTGATTTGGCCATCAGAAAACTAGTCCAGACTTGCTTTCTTAAAATTGGCTTTCCTGAAAATGATGTGAAAATGTGAAAAAAAAATACTTCCTGTCCCGGAAAGCCAAGAAAGCCAATCTGTGAAAGCAAAGCCATGAAAGCTAAGATATTGAATGCACCCATTGTCTTACAAATACAGGTTTGTGTTTGTAAGACTTTCTATACATTAAGCTTATGATTTAAGCAGATTTGAATTAAGAGCATTCAATGGTAAGTGACTTTTTTGCTGATTTAATTTATTTTAAGTTATTTAAGCCAAATTTAAGTTTAAACCAAACTGAATGCAGCCGTTGACACCTTAGAACTGTCTTTTCAATTGCTTTCCTCTAAAAGAGCACTTATATAACTCCATTTAAGATCCCACAACCCTGTTACAAGATAAATAAAATCTCAAACATTTCTATTTGCCTCACCTACATTTTAAATCAATACCCATGTTGAGAAGCAAAACAATTTATTTTTAAACACCAGACGTGTGAAAATAACAAAGAGAAAAACAAATTCACACAAACAGAAAATACTAATTAAGATCTTAGAACGTGGAAAAAGCAGAAAAGAAAACAGGATTAAAGAAAAAGTGAAATGTAAAATTAAAAACAAAGAAAAAATTACTACATTTGAATAGGAATCAAAATTTGCGCAGATAAAGACTCTCAGTATCTGCCATTTCTTTCTTTGCAAACACACGCCCACCACTTATTCTAATTCTCACGTGCTAATCGTAGCTGGAGCACCCGTTGCTCAAAAACTTTCTCTCATTCCATTTTATTCGGCGAGTAGGAAATTAAACTTTTTTTTCCCTTCGCGCAAGCGAGATACTTAATTTAATTAAAACACACTCTGCATTTCGTAATCTCTGCACCAATGTCGCTCCTGCTGCAGCACAACATTCGACTCCAACATTAGTTGCACCTCACTTATTTTTTCACAAAATTAAAAACCTGAAAAAAATTTATAACTGGTTATGTTCTTTTTCTCTTCTTACTCAACTTCATCCAGTTTAATGGTATTCAACTTGAATTCTCTTTTTTTAAATCTAAACTCAAGACCTTGTGTAAGATCACAAACCTCAAACATTATCTTTTTTATCTTTTATTTACATTTTTTTTTTTGGACAAAAAAATTCTTGGTTCCATGTTTTTCCTGTTTTATCATAAGTTTAGCTATTTCATTCAAGAAGTCTAATGTTCTCCCATTACCACATACAAGCATCAGCAAACTTCTTCCATTACTATTATACATTAACATTTTTTTTTACTTATTTAAATAAATAAAAAATTTGCTAAATCACTTAATCCACTTAAAGTAATCCCAGTTGGAAAAGTTTTATATCACTTTTTTATTTATAACATAATAACAGAAAGTTTTCAATTCAAATGTATTATTGGATTAAGGTAATAATTAGGATTATCTTCATTGTGCTATTCAAATTTAAGTCAAAATAAATAAGTAAATTATAAATTATGTAAAGTACTAGCAATAACCATCAAAAATGGCAAATTTTGCATGCTTTAATGTTATATAATGTCCTAGCAAACCCAATTCTGAGGGCGGCTGCGGCCACCCTCAACAAAACACAGGTTTGGCCAGTAGCATCAGGGCCAAATTTAGGTATTATAAGGCTCTAAGCAAAAAATATTTTTGCCCCCCAAACAAAAAAAAGTTTAATTTTAAAAAATCTAAAAAATACACTTATATCTCTTTATATTTACATAATAAATATAAATACTGTTGGAAATATTTTTCCAACATTGTTTATTCTCCAGGCATTTTGCTGGAGGTATTAATTAATCAAATTCTGATAAATTAGTTTAATTAATTTAATTGATTATTGTTCAAACAATTATGCTTCATATGCATGGTGCTCTTTACCATGTTAACAGTTGTTCTGGTTACTATGTTGTTATATTGTATCTTCTACATTAATGTTCTTTACCAAATATCACAAGTAAATATGATATTTCTTTTTCCTGATTTCTATTATTTTTAACAAATACATATGCAAAAAAGAAAAAAATTACTTACAAAGTTTAAAATATATATGATATTTTTGATTTAAATACATTCATTCACATCAAAAACATTAAATCATTATAACATTTTTTTCGACTTTTTTTCTGAGGCCTTAAGCTACTGCTTATTTTGCTTATACATAAATTCGACCCTGAGTAGCATACCTACGTGGGGGAGGAAGAAAAGATGTAGGCAGTCCACCCAAAGCAACACTCTTTAGGGGGCAGCATTTTCGCTCCAAAGGTCTTTTTTTTTAGCTCTGATAGTATTTGTTCTGATCCAAAGGACAGCATCTTCGCTCCAGAGAACTTTTTTCTTTTTAGGCATTTTCATCTTTCCACCCAGGCAAAAATAACCCTAGGTACGCCAGTAGATGAAGGAAGAGAAAGCTCAAATTAAGTGGCACAATGGCAGTTTTGCCTCTAGAACTGGGCATGTCATAGTGGTACATCAAATGAAACACAAATTTGGGAATGTTCTATTTATTTCACAACTAAAAATCCTTAATTTAATACTTATATAAAGACAATATTTCTTGTAAATGTGCAAGTGTTCTCAAAAAAGCTCCTTAAAATACAAAGTGTTCTTAACCAATAATTTTAAATTTTCTTTATTTTGGCTGTGACTCAAAGCGACATACAGCTGACCATAAGCAAAGACCCATTTTCGTAAAATGCCAAATAAAATGTAATGCTTAGGGTGTGTTTGAAAATTGCAACCGGAGTAACTATGATTGCCGTTCCTGTAACCAAGCCGTTTGAAAATTGACTTGATTATCCTGGTTAAAATAACCGTAGCATCTGAAAATTGCTCGGTTGGTTATTCTGACTCAACCACATTTACTCAAATCAAAAGGTGGGTAAATCTGGTAAACAA
>JAQFZN010000257.1:0-37837 GCA_034687075.1 Geophilus carpophagus
TATTTATTCGACAGAGGTTTCCTCCTGTATCACTCCATGTGGCTTGTACTCTACCCACAAATGCCGCTTGGTTACAAGAAATGTGCATCAGTGGAGGAAAAGTCAACGAAAAAAATGGCGGAGGCCAAACGCCTCTTCACATGATTTTATTGGGTAATTATTTAATCAAATCAAAAATGCATGATAAATTTCTTATTTACACTAGATAATAAAATGTTTATATCTTCTAAGGTGATATAAGTCGATATCGTACAAACATGGAGGAATCGATGATTCTTTTAATTCGTTGTGGTGCTGATTTGAACATCGCCGACAGCATGGGCGACACGCCATTACTTTATTTGAGATCTTTTCTCAACGTTGGCGCATACGAAGCGGCCGTGGACTTTGCGCGTGTGCTGCTGGCCGGCAACGCCGATCCGAATGCCACGAACAACGAAGGACGCTCGCTACTCACGTACAGTGTTTCGCATTTGGACGATTGCGCCGAGTTGACACAGCTTTTGCTCAATCATGGCGCTGCTGTGTGGCACGGCGAAGAAGCCAAAGAAAAAGTGGTCGAACCACTCGACCAGCGGACTCAGCCGTATCCCGACTTGTCAGTCTTCACTTGGTTTTTGCAGGCAATAATTCGTCAACGGCGTTTGGAAAACAGCGATAAAACCATACGACTTTTAGGCCAAGTTATGGGAGAAAGTCCAAAACGAATGAAAACTCACGTTGTTCGCACCATGTTACGTCATGGGCGATATTATCGAGTGCTCGGGCCTGTTTTTCTACAGTTGAAAGTGAGGATGCTGTGTTATTGGAGTCAACCACAAGGACTGAAGTATATGTGTTGGAAAACTATTAGAAAGTCTCTGGGACCTCGTCATTTGCAAATTAAAACTGGCCTCATTGGACTCCCAAAACCGCTTCAGAAATATGTTCTTATGGAATGAAGTTGAGTTTTATCTTTTCGTTTGCTATGGGTGCTCGATACAATGTCTCAGGCGTGTGTCGTACATAGAAAATTGTAATTTTTTTCTTTTATTTGTGTTTTTTTCAAATTTTTCTGTAGATGAGTTTTTGTAGTGTCAGTGTGTGAGTTGTGAATGTTTTTATATAAAAAGAAACAGAAATCACTGCCGTTTAGTGCTTAAAGTGTAGTGCTTTAAAGTTGTTAGTGTTAAATTTAAAAAAAAAATTGTTTTTTTGTAATTTTTAATGGAAAATAATTTAGAATTTTTTGAAGTTTTTCTATAGACAACAGTTGATCATATCATGATTTTGAAGTAGTTGAGAAATAATGTTTTTGTGATGACATGCGATGTTGCATTGAATATTTTTCTCTTAAAATAATCTTCTGGAGTTGAATCCAACAACCTAGCTCCGCGTCACTGCCTTCCCAGGTTTTGTTTAACTCCATCTTTAAATGTAACTTGTTCTTATTTTTGTTTTTACTAAACCATTTTTAACGGTTTTTCATGACCAGTTCTTGTTATTACTGTAATATCTTACAGCCTTAATATCTTAAGCAGTGTTTAATGTTTGAGTGAAATAAGAGAATTGTATACTATAGAATGACAAATGGACGATTTAGAGAAAGAAAAAAGAAATCGAACAAAGTACAAAAATGAAACGAGTTTTACGAATGCATTTTTAGAAATATTTAATAGTAAGAACTGAAAGATTCCACCTGTTTTCTCTTGATGAAAATAGGCATCATTCATCATCTTCATTGTTTTTGTAATCATCATCATCATCCATTCATCTTTTTTGTATTTGTTGATAATAATATTTGTCATTTATGCCTTTACACAACCTGCCAATTCTTCAGTGAAGGATTTTCTTTTGCAAAATTTACTACTTTGTGTTTTTAATTTATCCTTATTAATTATTTATCTACTTTTTCGAGTGAGATTAATATTTTTATTGGCAAAGATGCATAATTTTTTCCATTTTATTCCTTTCAATTTATTTTCATTTCAACATTAAAGTTTAATAGCCTGTTTCTGTTCGTACAGTTCTAGTTACAAAAAGCTATAAAAATAACAATTTAAATTTTTAAATAATCAAATTTTAGTACTTAATTGAATTTAATATTAAGTTTCATTTTTAAAGCTTTTTATAAATGCAGCTGTTGTTAAAAATAAATATTTGCTATCAAAACTTTGGTTTGGTAGTTATTATACGAGTGATCCGTTGATTGGAATGCCATATCATCAAACTAGTCACCAATTCTACTTCCCTTTTTCATATTGAATATAATGCTTCCATGTCATGTCTCAAAATAAAATCTATTTCATAAATAAAATTCATTTTGTGATTTAATTTTTTTTTCCTAATTGTAAAAATTATTTTTTCAATGTAAATTTGGTTTGTTTACTTTCAAATTAATATTCCGTATATGTATGATAACGCACTTTACAAATTTACACTGAGTGTATCAAATTATGATCTCTTTCATTTATATCTCTGCTCCTTATAATTTGTTTTAAATTGTATTCTTCATTTTTATGTAATAACTGTGAAATAAATTATTGTTATAGATAAATAACCTCATTAAAAAAAATAATTTACTTAAATATTGAAATAAATGGTGGAAATTGAGCGTCACATCAAAATATAATTCAAAAATTTGTCACTAGGTTTAGGTTCTTCTCATTCTCAAGCAAGGCATTATGGGTTTAAAAATGAACATCGTATTTACAACTGTAAATATCCAAGTGCTGTCGTCGTCGTGACTTTTCTTGATGATTTATACAATACACAAGCCTATTTTTGTTACAAATCAACGAGATGAATCGCAATCTAATACAACATTTAATCTGAAATTGAAAAACAACGATCCGCCGAGTTATGCCTCTATTTTCCCGAAAAAAAGGAATAACAGGTGAGAGCAGGTTAAAACCAGTGTTGTAATATTTTAATTGGAATGAAAAGGAAGTTTAAATAATAAACAAACAAACGCTTTACAAAAACATACCTAAATTTACCTTCATATGAAATTTTATTAAGTGACATTGAAGTTTAACGATTCAAAATACATGAAAATAAACTCGTCAATGCCGTCAACTTAAAATCTAAATTTATTTTCAGATGGGAGGACAAACAGTTCATCGTCATCATCAGTTAGAAATTCCGCACTGACAAGCAATGGAAGTGCCGATCATTTCATTTTACAACGTTCTAGTGAAAGGCGACAGGAAACGAGTCTTAGTGATGAGGGTAATTTTACTGTTTATGGCAAATTAAATTAATGGATCTAATTGATTTTTATTTGCACAGAATCCTCGTTCCTTTACGTGACTCCATTACGTCGAAAATCAAGATTATCTCATTCATTTGAAGATTTACTTCATGATAACGTTGCTGTTGGATTTTTTCTTCAGTATTTATGTACTCGTGGTTCTTCGTCATATTTAAAATTTTGGTTAGATGCAAACAGTTTTTATGCATCGGCCCAGTCGAGAATTCAAACTTGTAGCCAAAATACGCTAAATAAGTCGTTTGATAATGAAGAGCTGAAATGTGCTGCGGGCGACACATGTTTAAGTAAAAATATTGAAGAAAATGTAGAGGATCGTGTGAAATGTGCAGTGTCGAGGGAAGCGGAATCTGGTGACGGGTTAAAAGTTACAAGTAGTGAGATAAAAGTTTTGGAAAATGAGACAAATGTGAAATTAGATAGTACTGTCAAAGTGAGAAGTGAGTCTAGGGAAAGTATAACGAGTTCGGTATCGATTTCAGATAAATTAAGAAAAAGTAAGTTTTGATTTTTGTTTTCGAATTTAATAATTCAAATGTTTTGTTTTGAAATAGGTATTAGTGAAGATGCTGTTAAAATATTCACAAAATACATCGCCAAAGATGCATCTCATCCGGTTGGTGTTTGTGATAAAATGAGAGATGATATTATGGGTGATTTTTAAATATTTTAAATTTGAAATATAAGTAATTAATAATTGTAATTATTTTACTTTTATAATAGCGAGAATTTGTCGAGAAGATGGCCAAGTTGATCTTGAATGTTTTGTTGCTGCTCAGCAGTTTGTTAGTGATACATTACAGACAAAGTTAGTGTTATTTTAAATTTAAACACATTTCGATATTGAAAATTAAACGGAACTTTATTTTACAGTTATTTTTCTGACTACCTACTAACTCATTTCCATTGTAAATATCAAATTGATGTTCTCACTAGTGCAAAAGTTTATTTAGAGGATATTCTGTATAACGAGAGTGCGCTTTCATTTTTCACGGAGGTATGAAAATGAGTAAATATTAAATATTCACCGTAATTATTTTTATTTTTATACATCAGTTTTTAGATCAAGAAGGGAAGCGATCTTTACTGGAATTCTTTTTAGCTGCCGATAATTTTCGCCAACTTTTAGCAAGTCGAATGGATAAGTATGATATCTCTGAAGCACAAGATGATGCTATGATTTTATATGACAAGTAAGTTTAATTGTTTTATTAATTTATTTGAATTTTTTAATCTAATATATTTTATTTTAGGTATTTTTCGCTACAAGCTACTTGTTCATTAGGTTTTAGTGATTCAGTGAGGTTTGAAGTAGAACAAAATATATGTCGAGAAGAAGGCCCATTACCAGATTGCTTCGAGAAACCTGTAAAAATGGTGTTTTATCATTTACAAAAAGTAAATAAATTAATAAAACATGAAATTTTCATACTAATATGATTATTAATTTTAAAATATTTTATTTGCTTATTTTTTCAGCACTGTTTAAAGCCCTTTTTAAGTAGCCAAATTTATTTCACATATTTATCTGATTTATTGAACTCAGCGAGATCGAAAGTTGATTTATTTCCCTTCAAGAAACGCTCTTGTAATTTATAAAAAAAAATAATAATAACTTAAATTAGATTTAAAGTTGATTTATTTATTTTTATACACAGGCAGTGACACAAGTAGTGAAGCAAGCTGTCACTCAACCTCGACTCAAAACACTCTCTTAGCTATGGAAACAACTCAGGGTGCAACTTCTCATTTAAAGAAAATAAACAGAGCAGATAATGACCATATGAGGATTGATTCCGGCGTATTTCAACCTGATGCACTGTGGAAACGTAGCATGGCAGGGTAAAATTATTAAAAATACTAATTTAAACATTTCTTATTAGCATTTTATAACTTTTTTGATTAGAAAATTAAGTTTTGGTCGTGTAAATGATTTAGGCCAATTTATTCCTGAAGTTGAACCAGAACCAGACAAGAAGAGGTTTAATGGTACGTTATATAGATTAGACAAGAAGTTAAAGATGGTATTAATTTCATAAGATATATTTTATTTCAGAATCAGTTTTATCGAAAGCAATGCGTAAATTAGTGAATCGTGACGAAGACAAAGCTAAGGAGGAAATGGCATGGCAAATTGCTGAAATGATTGTACGTGAAGTAACTGAAGTGACAAGCAGACAAAATGATTCCAAGGACAATTTACATAACATGAAAATGGAAAGAGATTAATAGATGAGCACGATTGTTTCAACTTGTTTTGTTTTTTGAAAATTTAGTTAACTGGTCACATAAAATAGCCTATCTATTTTATTTTTAAGTAATAATACGCATATATTAAATAAATAAGGGGTATAAGGCAAACTAAAATTGTTTTGTCAACTATGTATATATGAAGATGAAATCTATGATAATAGAAAATATTACCAGTGTTTTAACTGGTAACGATCTGTCTAGTGCATTTTTTATTTTAACTAAAATTGTTAAATAAAAGGTGGTTAAATAACACATTTATTGAATTACTTGTGCCAAGGTATAAATAAATCTTATTTTGTTTTCTTATTTTATCAGCTTTTTTTATGATCAAATTATAGAAATAATTTTATTGTTATATAATCTGTATAGTTATTTGATATTTTGTTATTAATAGAGCGAATGATTATCCAATTAGGGGTCAATAAGTGATAAGTAAGTGAATAAAGTCGAAAGGACACTGTACTATCAAGTGCTGCCATCATGCGGTAAAATTGAAAATGAGGTGCAGCTTCGTTTGCAATTATAAGTGAAGCGGCCATGTTGAATTGCAATGAGTAAGAGATAAGGTTTGTTTACAGTTTTCAAATCAAATGTTTTCGTCAGAGATTAACTTTTTCCATTTTTTAGTTATTATTAAACAATAGTATAAACATGTCAGCCGAATCTCCAAGACGAATGTCGAGGTGTGCGGGCCAAATTGTTAGGCCACAACCCGTAAAGTAAGTTGTCATCAAATCAGCTGCTTTGGTCTTTTGATATAAATAGAACATTTTGTTGTATTTTATTCAATAGCGATAAATCGGTTATGGAAAGTGTGGTAGGATTTATACAAGACGTAGTTCCACAGGTATAGAATTTATATAATTAACAGAAATATATTTTTTTTCAATTGAATATTTTTCGTTTTTCTAATCTAAAATTCAGGCTTATAGCAGTTCTTCAAAATCAGAAGAAAAAGATACAATTTTATGGGTACGCTTTGAATGCGCAGATATAAATGGTAATGATAAGGCAAGCTCCATTTAATGTGCATTAACTACCAGATTTTATGTTATTAGATTTAAGTGGTTCTGCTGAAGGCAATATTCACAACGGGAATACACCACCGTTATTATTAATATTAGGATATTCTAACGGAATTCAAGTTTGGACTGTGCCGGTAAATTTGTATTTTAATTGTAAAATATATATTTGTGGGTTAATAATATAATGTGATGCACTTTATTGAGATGTTTTCTATTTTAAACAAAAATCGACTCACTTAAAACTTCAGAATGAATTTTTATTACATTGTATACGATAATTCGAATCATTAATAAGCAATTTTTAATTTCTAGGCAAATGGAGATGCACAGGAAGTTTTATCTCTACGAGAAAGGTCGGTTAAAGCATTTTGTATATTGCCCACGCCCGAACCAGGTTCGTTAACATAAATTTAAAAGATTTTGAAATTTAATTGAATTAAATACCATTAAACCTTGTTATTTTTTGATAACTGTTAAATTACAGTTTTCCACATGCAAGATGTTTATGTACAGAGGCGGCCTCTGGTGGCGTACGCTGAAAACTCGAGGTATAAATAAAAGCCATGTTTAACGTATAATAAAATACAAAATGTTTTTATTATCCTTTTTAATTTAATCACTTTACATTATTTTTGTAGTTCCGGTCCTCAGCCAAATGGTTCTGTGATATTCATGTCACTCAAGACAGGTGATCAAGTTCATTCGATAAAATTCAAAAACGCCATATGCAACCTGTTAGCTAATAAAAGGTTTGAAGATGTTAAACACATATATTAAACTTTGAAACAGAAATTTATATATTTTTTTCAATCTGATACAGGGTTTTGGTAGTATCATTTCTGGAACGAATCGCCGTATTCGATTCATGTGCATTTAAAGACAGGTTCACGATCACAAGTGAGTTGAAATAATTTAATCCCTAATTACTGTAAAATGACTGTTATCCCGAGGAAAAAATATTTAAGGGGTAGCGAGCGAGTGATGCATAGCAAGGACGTTTGGACGTGTAAAATGAAAAGTAAAAGACACGTATCGTGTTAATAAATACCTCCTTCCTGACGCGAAGGGAGAGTTTTTTAATTTTTTTTATACGGGTAATTGTGTTCTTCCCGTCATGATATTGTGAGGCATCTCACCTTGTAATTACCTATAATTTGTATTTTAAAAATGGATCCAGCAACATCAAGTGGAAAGGTGAGTCGCCTCGTCCGTAATGTGTGGCTGTCAAAAAGTTGACGGAGCCCTCCACCACCACCACCTCACCTCTGTACTTGCAAAAGCGCTCCTACCTCCCGCCTCTGCCTATCACCTCATACCATATTTTAATATGAGGTTTTAAATTGAGAAGAAAAAAACGGAAAATAAAAATTATAGACTTTAGTCTTAATAAAGCTTAAATTAAAAATTCAAAATAATTTTTTTTTTTATTTTTTATTTTTAATTTTTTACTTTTGGTGATTTTGAAATATTTTATAAAAATTTTTCTTGTAGAATTTATTTATTTATCTTTGAGATAAAAAAGGAGAATAAAAATTGAAAAAAAATTGTTTTTAGAAATTGTTGGAAATTAATTTTTTTATTTTTTAACTAGTAAAAAAATTGAATGAAAATGATTCATAAAAGAATTTTCGTAGCGTGAATTTTTTTTCAACTTGTGTTTTATTGCTTGATTTATCTGATTCAAATATTGAAAACCACCCTACAAATTATACATCACTCGAACATTTTTTTTTTAAACTTAATATAATGTATGGCATGGATCTGATCAGGTTATTAGCCTGCCTTTCCAACCAGCCAGCAGCCATCAGAATCAAAAATGCTGTTTCTCTGAAAATTATACACCTTAAGAGAGAAACAACTCGCGTCTGGTTTTTGACTTGACTGCGTAGTACAGAGATAAATCCCACCTTTTAAAAACAGTGGTGGGAAAATGAGCGATAAACTCGCTTCAAAACTGATTTATTCTCCTCGAGACGTTGGCAGGACGCTGAACTTGAAATTGATGGGAACAGGCCATTGATTATTTCGCCTTTTTCCTCTTTAGGCCTAACACTAATAACAAATATTCGCTATTTTTGTGCACACGCAGACCCGTTTTTCATTTGTCTCCAAGCAACGTGCAAGAGACATGAAACGTGAAATTGTTAACCATCGTCCACTGTCACGTTGTATCATCCACTCATGCACAAAAATGAGTATTTTCTTCCCTCTCTCTCTCTCTCTCTCTCTCTCTCTCCATACTCCCCTTTTTGCCTTGGAAATGTCATTTTAGTGATGGTTGATGTCCACTTTATTTTTACTAACTCAACACACAAACACATTTTATTGATCAAAGAGGAATTTTCGCTTGTATTCATTACACAGACGAAAAAAAAACTTTCCATCGATGTGTTTATGTTGCAATAAAAGAGACACCGAGGAAATATTGAAAGAACATTCCTTTCAGTGTACTAATGAAACTAGTGGTATAAGCAATTTTCCAATAAGAAAAAAAAGGAAATTGTGGGGGAAATTGTTAGTTGATGTTTTTTCGCTTAATTGCATTCTTTTCTTTATTTTTTCTTAAATTTACTTTGAAATAGAAGTTATTTGAGTTTTTTATTTTTGTTTAGTAAATTAATTATTTATTGCTTCTATTATTACTATTATTATTATTATTATTATTATTATTTTAGGTTGTTTTCCATGTCCTGGTCTTAACCCAAATCCAGTTGCTTTAGGAACAAGATGGTTGGCATATGCAGACCGTAAAGTAATAAAATATTTATTTAATTAATGATTTTTATTTATATTCTTTCTTTATTTATTTTACATAGCTGGTGACAGTGCACCAATCACGTGGAGGTATGGCAGGGGAAGGTGTTCAATCCTACACGGCAACTGTCATTCATGCAGCTAAGGTTCCCTATAATTAATGGCTAATACCTTTACAAATTATTTTTACTCTTTTATTTTTATTTTTATTTTTTTTCATTACAAAATATTAATTTTTTATTTTTTTTGTTTTGATAGACATTAACCAAAGGGTTGACCATGTTCGGAGAAACAGTTGCCAGCAGTCTTTCAGGCACCAAAATGCATTCGGTGCAATCAAGAAAAGAAACGGGTGTGGAATCTCCCCAACCCGGTGTCGTTACCGTAGTTGACATACAAAATGTCGGCGAAGGAGAGGTGACATTTAAACAATTTATTGATAATATGCATGTAAGAGCGCAACCATAATGGTTGAATAATTGAATGGTCAAATTCCTTTTCTCTATCCCCTTGCTTAAAAAACTAAAACCCAAAGAGGAAACGGGTGCTGCATTACAGGTTACAAGTTCAAATCCATGAGAATGATGAAACTTTATTCGGGGAAGTTAAAAATGAATAGATTAGTCTGTCTTTGAGGGGAAATAAAGCTGTCTGACCCGAATATAAGTTTACATGTTGCATAATAAAGAACCCTTGATGGAGACTAAACTTTTCTCGGTATAAAATTATTCCAGGAAAATGTTGTTATGGGTTTTCCTGTCTTGGTGTTTTTCTTTTCTTTTTTTCTTGCAAACCCGAACAGTTCTTAAAATTGTACCCATAACTAATAATGATGATGTCACAGCTTCCGCTTGTGCTAGGGTTTAATTATAGAAATCTTTTAATTTTATTTTTAAATGATAATAATTACGAATATAATATTATATTATATTATTTGACATATATATTATAAATTTTATGTACAATTATAAGTATTTGCTACTGCAGTGTTTCCTAATTCAATTTAAAATATTGATTATAAGATAATAATTAAATTTTAATGCAATTTTTAGGAAACACTGGGTTATATAAATGTAATTGTAATTATATCATGATGGAATATATATATATATTTTTAATTTCAGATGAATGTGCACGAAGATAGTATGGGAGAAGGCATTGTTGCTCATTTCGTAGCACATCCCGAACCCATAACTGCTATGGCTTTTGATCCGAGCGGGATGTTACTATTTACAGCTGACAAAGCTGGGCATCATTTTAACCTATTTCGACTTTTACCTCATCCAATGAGCTCGCACCAAGGAGCCGTTCATCATTTGTACACACTTTACAGAGGCGACACAACCGCCAAAGTACAAGATGTGACTTTTTCAATCGACAGTCGATGGGTCGCAGTGAGCACTCTCAGGGGGACGACTCATCTCTTCCCAATTACACCTTACGGAGGTCCTGTGAGTGTGCGAACACACACATCGCCTCGAGTTGTTAATAAGCTGAGTCGTTTTCATAAGAGTGCGGGCCTCGAAGACATTCCGCCTACTCCTACTGGCAGAAATAGTCCCAGTTTATCTGGGAGCCCCAGTTCTACATCGGGGTATCCGGGAATTAAATATGATTCCCACGCGAGTATACCTTATAATAATTCAGTGTGCGGTAGAATGGGGAACCCGCGATTGCCTCCGTACCCGCAACCAACTTACGTTCAAGCGCTCGCTCAAATCCGACAACCGCTGACTTTCACTAATATTGGTACCACCTTGAGTAAAAGTCCGCCAACTAAGGGAAGAGGGAGCATTTCGAGTAACGGAAGTGAGAGTGTACGTGTTGTTTCAGTTTTTGCACTCCCACGAGCTTGGTTAGTGGGCAGTCCGAGCATCGCTAGAGATAAAGGAGGTGATTAATGGTTTTTAGAAAGGTGGTTTAATGTTTCTCGTTTATGATTTAAAGTGAAAAATTTATGATTTAGTTAAATTTAATTAAGTTTAATTGAATTTAATTAAATTTATGAAATATATTTTAATTTTCCAACAAATGTTGATATTAAAATTTTATTTATTGTTTTTATATAAATTATACCCACCTGCAGTTAAATGAGCAATAAAATGGTGGTGGACCTTGTTAAAACTGTCGTAAAAAATGTTTTATGAGAAATATCAAACCGCCAATTATATTTATTATTTACATTTCAACTATTTTATTACTTTTAAATTTTTAGATAAACGCCCAACAGATGCTCTTTACATCATGGGTTGCAATGGGAACTTAATTGAGTACGTTCTCGATCCACGTTCAGCACCCAACGTGCAGAAAGTGAGCGATGACTCGCCAGTAGAATTGGATGTGCAACCGCGTGCGCAATGGAATTTAAGCAGGTAAAAAAATTAATCCAAGTTGATATTTTATTTAAAAATTCCAACACAAAAACAATTTTGATCTTCAGTTTACAAACTGATTCAAGTTGTCAGCGGTCTTTTTACAAAATTTTTCAAAAAAAAATCTTTTTTTTCTTCATGCACGTGAATGGGTTTTGAGGGCGGGGATGCAATGCCCGTTACGAGAGGAGCGAGCGGCACCTTTTGTGTCGTCTCGCAACAGATTTCCATCAAACTAAAGAGGTACCAGGTAAAGAGGAGCTCCTCTATCCCTCCTGACCCTGAGAGGGTGTTATTTTCCTCACCTGTTCTGTCTAATTGGGAATCCATTCGTCAGCAGCCCACTGGGCCAGAACGACCCCCATCTCACCCCTCTCGAACCCTGTAATTTTTCCAGGCGACCCCTTAGAAAGAATGAATTGAAATGGATTCGAACAAGGGAGAAGAGGGTTAAGCCACGTGATTAATTTTCCGGTTAAACCCCTTGATTGCGCTTCTCACCCCCTTCTTTTTACTTCTTGGACCCCTTTTTGTTTACTTAATCCATCTTTTCGTAATACCAGTGTTACCCACTCTTTATTTTGTAAATTGCGTCGATATTTGATCTTTTGTGGGTACCAATGGATTAAAATGAGTCAGTCGAGGTGAAATTACAAATTGGTTTCCAATTTCAATTCCCATTTTTTTTCTGTTTCTTTTTTAATATTTATTTATGTCTTGTTTTATGATCTTTTTATTACTCTTGTGTTTTTTTTCTTTTTAATTTTTATTATTATTATTATTACTACTATTCTTTATTTTATTTAGTTTGAAAAATGGTTGTTTATCACGTCCAGGTGTGTGGGAATAAAATTTTTTTTGCTAATGTGTTTGTGTTTGTATAATTTTATTTTTATTTATTTATATTTTTGGTACATACAATTAATTATCGCCCCTTAATCATCTAGACGCACCTGTCACTAGTTTCTCAGGTGAATTAGTGATGTGGTGTGCATTGCGCTGTGAAATCATAAAACGCCCTCGATTTCGAGCTGCAATAAATAAAATTGCATTTTACCACGAAATCCCAAATGAATTTTACTCACATTATTATTATTATCATTATTATTATTATTTTTATTTTAATAAAAATATTAAAATAAAAAAAAATAATAAAAAAAACAAAATAATTGACTTTTTATTAAATTTAATTTCAGCAAATTGTCAATTCTACCTGAAGTGAAACCTCCATTGCCCAGTACAAATCCCTTGATGATCGCTCAAGAGATGATGACCAGCGTCCAAGCTGACAAGGAGAGAAACGCCCTTTCAGGTGAAAAATGCGTACAAACATGAAAACAATCTTTGTATAATCTTAATGGATTTGGAAAATGTGATGAGCAATTGGTTCCTGTGTCCAGTGCTTTAGTACTGGGGCATGTTCCGTCATTTGCGTTAAGGTGACGGAGCAGGCCGTGACTGTTGCGTTCGGATTCGGCGATTCCTCCCTGAGGCGTGATGTGCGTGTGCTGCTTTGAGTCGGTTTTGACAGTAATGACTATTAATTCTCGCCCAATTAAAGTTCTCTGGTGTGTGGAATGAGAAGCAGAAGTTGATGCTAGAGTTTACACCCTGATAGTCGTTCTGTGAAAGGGAAAATCCTGCCGGGTGTGAAGAGTAAGATTTTGCTCCGCCCCTGAGCCGCGCCTTGCATGACCCGCTACGCAACTCACGCAATCTAATTGCAAATACACAACTATTTGCTTCTTTTTTTTCTTGGATATTTTGAATTGCAAACGGGGTGTTTGAACTTTAACTTTTTTCTTTTGTTTTTTTTATTATGGTATTATTATTTTGATTTTTTTATCGTGCGTCAAAGTTATTTAGGGGAAAAAATGCTAAAAATGAAACCTGTATGTTTTTATGCAGAATATTTAAATATTTTAGTTTTTTTTTTATTTTTAATAGAAATTGGAAATTTTTTATAGGATTAATTCCATATTTTAATATAGTTTTTTTAAGGAGAATGATTTGGAATAAAACATAAGCATCAATTGTTTTGCTTTTTAATATAGAAATTATATTTCAATTAAAGTTGAGTATGTTCTGAGAATAAAATGATAAAATCGTCAATTTTTTTTGATTTTTCAATTTAGTTTTTGTTTTTTAATATGAAAAAGCTTTTAAAAATTATTAAATTACTTTATGATTTATTTTAAGATTTTTTAATAACGCTTAAACGAGTGAAATTCAATATTTTGCTTTTATTCAACTTTGGTAAATTAAGAAAAAATGAAACTAGGACAAAAAGCTTTTTTTTTTCAAGTTTTTTCTTTTTATTATTTTTTAAAAAGGCGTGTAAAATATTTAAGTTCTACTTAGAAGAATGGGAATTTTGTAATGTTTATTATTATGAATTGATTCGATGCAGTTAGTGTAAAACTCTTCACCTCGGCTTTTCATAATCTACATGCATTATAACATAGTCTGAGGCGTGAAATGTTGTGTCACGCAATTTTATTCACTCCATAATCAGTCTAGCTTTGTTTAAAATTTATTGCTTTTTTATAACTTTAAAACAACTACATTACTTTTAATGGATTGCATGCAGAGGGCATATAGATTATAAACGAAATCTCTTCTTAATCTAAGGCTAAATCCTCCAGTTATCAACAAGAACTATCTAATCAATATCTCTTCACGTTTTCAATATTTCCACAAAATAAATAATCATTTCAGTATTATTTATCACAGTTTTATTGTCACTAAGTTATATTTTATGGTAAAAATGTGAAATATAATGATTTTTTTTTAAATATTTTTCAAAACTTTTAAAATTAACAGTAAAATAATAACAAATTTTAAAAAAATGATAAAAAATTAATCGAAAATGTTCTAGAATTTAAAATAAATTCTGTTCAGTCTTAAAATTATTATAAAGACAATGCAGAAATCGATTAAATTTATAGATTTATAACTTTATTCCGAGTAAATTACGAGTTAGATTGTTTGTAAATCTATATACAAGTTATAAAATATAAGATAATTGATTTGCACAAATTATTCTTATTAAGATTACGGAAATTGACTTATCTTATAATTTATTACACACAAACTATGCGCAGAAATATTCTTTTCAGTTCAACTCTTGATTTGCGCATCTCAATAAGTCAATAAGTTATAAATCTATACGACAAACGAACCATAAATTGCTTTACATCAACAATAATTAAGGGAAGTAAAACAATATAATTAATAATCGAATATCCTGCATTGAATTTCCAGTTGATTTAATAACAAAATTTTTATTTTTTACTTTCGGACGTTGAAAACAATTCAAAATTAAAAATTTTTAAAAAATATTAATTCAACATTTAAATAAAATTAAGTAATTAATTTTACTTACTGGTTGAATCACATGTAAGAATAACAAGTTATTGCACGTGGGATTTAGTAATTGTATAAATTAGTATGGTCGAACTAAGTGCAGTACATCAATTTGCAGCAAACGTACAATCGGCCAAAAAAGGCACACGTGTAATGACAAAATTGAAGGAAGAGCATATAATTTATTTAGCGTTTTTAGTGCTTTTAACCGAGTTGATGATGTGGTTTTTTTTCACATTTTTTTCGGGGTTAAGTCGGATGGAAAGAGAAAAAGGAGGACGGGCATGAGATGAGAAGAGGTAGTTTTTAATCCGTGATTATAGTGTGATGCCGGGCGTTCCTCTTCGTGCTCGTTGCATTCGTTTGGTCGGCAGTGGCGGCGTCTGTAACACAAGGCTCGATGTGTCAAGTAATTTGGGGTTCTCACCATCACCTGTCACTCTCAATGTCTCTATCAGAATCAATTAGACTTTGGCAAAAACACCGACCTTCCATCTTAAAACGTGCGCGCGATGCATCATGGGAGTTTTGTTTCGCCATTTTTAGTCTTTTTTGTTGTTTAATACATTTTAATTTGATTTTTTTTTCTGCTTGTTGTTTTGAGGTCGTTTTTAAATGGTGTACAGGTGTGAAATTATCTTTTGCTTATGATGATGATTAAAGTGGCAGAGAAACTCGTAAATTGAAGGCTTGTTACTGATGACGTATCACAGCGAGGTCACTCGTTTCTTTTTGCTTCTCTCTCTCACCTTAGAGGTGTTCGCTTTTTTTTCTATTTTTTTTATGTTTAAGAAGAAATATAAATTTGTGCCTTTGAGGCCATGTGTGCGTGTTGTTGCAACCACCCGCTGTCTTTTTAATGATGGTATTTGATTCGTTGCAAGGCTGTTCTTAAAGAATCGAGCTTTGATATTAAATATGTGTGTGATTATAAGTTTGAGATTCGTTTCAAAAGGTGAAAAGATAGAAAATGGAAATGGAGGTTGAATGGTTTGAATGGAAATAAAAATAAAAAATTCAAATTTTGGTTTTGTTTTTATTTTTATTTTTATTTTTCGAAATTTCTATTTTTCATTTCGGAAATAAAATGTTAAAATAAAATATTTACGAAAATAATAATAATTGAAAATTTTACTTGTTAGAAAATATTTAATTTAAATATAGCATTTTTTTCTAAACCAGAAAAACTTCTTTTCGATTTTTTTTTATATTTTTTTGTTTTATTTTGTAGAAAAATAATTTTTTTTTACAAATTTATTTCTGAAGCAAAATGAAATTAGTAGTCAATTTTATCGTATTTTTACGTATTTTTATATCATTGTTTACCGTTTATATTTTCATATTGATGAAGGTAAACTAGTTTAAACAAAACATGTTTATTTAATGACACTTTATTTTATATTCTATAAAATTTTCGAAAAAAAAATTAGTTGTTGACACGTCCTAAGTTGTGCACCTGTTTCTTAAATAATCATGGTCAGGATGAAAAGTGTTAATTAATTTACAAAAAAGATAATTGAAACACCTGCTAAGGACATGTGTACAGATGAAAAGAACACCGCTATCTTTTTTTATTTATTTACTTTTTTTAAACGACATAATTTAACGAGAAACAGACGACGTTTTCTTCTCCTTTTCTCATAACGTCTGCTGAACGGTAGTGATCTCTGGTGTCAGATTAACCAACTATTTTATTGTGTTTTTCAACTTTGAAAACATAAAATTACAGTGCGAATTTATTCTTACATGAGCGATTTTAAAATATATTTAAGCAGCCGGAAGGAGTTTAAAAACAAGAATTGTGAAACAAATCTGCTGATTATAAATAATAATAATTATAGGGTTTGTACTAGTCTTTCCTGCTTTAGTTTCCATCTTAACCGCCATAAAACTGTCATTCCGTGTAAAGAAAAATTCAAAATATGATATAATGTAACTCAAAAATTAATATTTTTATTACGAGATATGAAATCTAATATTTATCTAGCTTTGTCACTGATTTAATGTTTGTAAATTACAGACATTACACAGATTTGTAGCATGGTTTGAATAATTAATCACGGTTATAAAAATGTTGAGTTGAATCTACTTGTGATTGTCATCAAATTAAATGAATTTGATGAATGGCAAATGAATTGAGTTATTAAAAGAGTGCAAGATGCACCGCTCAAGATATTATTAAAGATACAAGACATCCCCCGCAGGACATTAATGAAATAATAAATGGCCGTGCTGTGGTCAGCCATCTTGTTTGCATTTCCTCCTACGCTTCATCTCAGAGTCCGGGATTGATGCAAATGTAGTGAAAAAACATCCCCAAGCGGGTTGGGTAAATTGAATGAAGACTAGCTTTTATTTATTGACCACAGAGGGCGAAAAGGGCTCGTCATTGCACCTGTCAAGTGAAGAAAGAAATTATGTATGAATAAAAGGTTTATCTTAATGTTAAGTATGTTGTAATGAATATGGATAGTGATTATAAAGTGTTTTGTGCTTATTTTGGGTGAGCAACCTCATCACCTTTTTATTATGTTGATTAAAAATTCAAATCTGTTTGTTATTAATAGAGAATAAAATTAAAATGATGATGAATTTTTATCAGTGGTTTATTGATGTTTAATATTTAATGTTTTACAGGTGCAACTCGGTCACGTTTTTTTCAAAGGCCTGGAAATCAAAATACTGGTGGTGGGGAATCGGAAATTGAAGATGAAAGTTGGTTACCTCAGGTACAATGGCATGTGTTTTGATTGGAATTTTGATCGTGGTATTGTGTGCTAATATTTGATTTTGAAAAAAAAAAATAAATAAAAAAACTAGGAGAAAATAATATGATTTTTTAAAGAATAAATTGGGATTACCAACTTAAATATAAATCTAATGTTATTACTATATAAATAACATTTGATTTCAAAAATAAAAAGGTTCGTTATATTATTAAAATGTTAACATTAGTAGATATTGGTACACAAATCGATGATCCTAAAATAAATATATTACTTTTCAGTCTCCGAATGCTCTAACATGACATAATTACTGATATAATGCTTTTGTGGATAATAAAAATAAGAATAATATGAAAAAAATCAAAATAAACATAATAATAGAATTTTTTTCTATTTATTTTTATTATTTAGGTTGAAATAATTACTCACGCTGGACCCCCGCGTCGACTATGGATGGGACCTCAGTTTACTTTCCAAACATTTCAACAACAAGCAAATACAACTATAGTATCATCATCATCTAATGCACTTTTTTCCCAAACTTCCGAACCGCCGGCTCCAGCAGCTATGGATATATTCACTGAGGAAGTAAACTGGCAGGGATTAGGGTAAATTTTTAATCATCTTATTATTTTTTTAAAACCACATTTCAGAAGAAACTGCTTTTATTAAGTTTCTTTTACGTTTTTTGAGTTCACAAATTCCTTCCTCATTTTATTTTTTTCTTTTTCTTCTCTTACCTATTATTCGCCCTTCTTAAGACATCACACTATGAATGGCTCTTGTGATAAGATACAAAACATGACCCACACTAGGAAAAACACACTAGTAGGTGGACATGGAAAAAAAAAGTATTCTACTGATAAAAAGAAATGAGCTAGATGTATCTTATTTTTTTTAAACTTGTTTTTTTTTTTATTTAATGATTGTATGTTGTAAACGAAAAAATGATGCTGCTTTTAGGGCAAAATGTTTATGTCTCAATTTTATATACCGAGTATATATATTTTAGTTAAACAGTATTTTTTTAATATATCTATATTTAAATATAGTAAAATTGTGTAATGATTATTTTTAAAGAAAAGTACAGTCAACTAAAGTACAATAAAAGTTAAATTTTAAATACAAAATTTTGTTATTATGGCGGTTGGTCCATGCCGCCATCTGGTGCCAACAACTCGAACTATATTTTGAATGTGATTCACACAAGATGATTCTTTCTATCTTCACTATTCGGATCTATTTTCTATCTATTAAATCAGTGTTGACAAAAATATGAACAAAAACCGGGTAAAACTCTAGATTATAATTAGAAATAAACGAGAAATTTCTGCAATATTTTTCTTTTCAGAATGCATCCGACGCATCGTTCGAATCCCGTTGCCATGCCGGGCTCGCGGCAGTCGATTCCGCTACTCATTGAAGCAGGATCAGGTACGAAAATGATAAAATTCGTGACGTTTGATCACCGAATATGTTGATTTAAATGATGATAAACAACCCTGGTTTTCATACGTTAAGAATTGATGGTTGAAATCCGAGTATATGGTTCAATTTATGATGTGGGAAGTGATTATGATGGCGGGCTGTGTATAAAGTTGAAAGATGTTGTTTATCCATTTCCATTTTCTTTTTTTGAGTTGGTGTGATAAATGTAATACGGATCAAAAAAGCAAAATGATCTCTAATGAATGTGCATTTAATTTTTCGACCTCCCAAATTCATATCAACTTGGGTGGTTGGTAAATGAAAAAAAAAGGATAAAGGAAAGAAAAAAAAACAATAGCGAGGAATTGTAGGGTGTGAGTGCGAGTGAGTTCGGTCGACCCATTTCAAGATATTTGCTCAAACTCAAAAGTGAGGTTGCGGCCAATTACTCGCACACACCGCAGGGTAGAAAGCTTCCCATGGAAATCACCGTTTGAGAGATCGTTAAATAAGATAAGAAGCTACAAAAAAGAGACTCATTCGTCTCAATCTGGTTGAAAGTTTGTGCAAACAGACCATCAAGCACGAGATGCACACGTTAACTATCTAAAAATGGCCGCCCATTGCTGAAATTGCATTAATAAAGTTACTTAATAAAAAAAATCGAAAAATGATGTTAAAATGCCGTATTTTAATGTTTAAAGATAAATATTGACGCGTTGAAATATTTAATTAGATGTAAACAAATAATTAAAACATTTTAACGACGTTTTTTTTTTTTAAATTATTTTTATAGGTCATGAAAAATTAAAAAAAAAAGATTAATTTGATGAAAGTGAGCTGATTTTAAAAATAAAAATAATAAATAAAAATTTGCTATTTATATACAATTTAATTTAAAAAAATTATAAAATTTGACATATTTTTAAAATTAGCCTCTCGCACACTTTAAAAATCATTAAATCAAGATTAAGAACCCCAATTAATTAAAATTCAATAAAAAAGTGTTTAAAAATGTCTTAATTAATTATTTTTTTGAAAAATGAATTGTCAAAAATGAAGAACCAATCAAAATAAACTAGGTAAATACCCAGGGGAGATTGCCAGGTCTAGTTGAAGGTGAAGGTGTCCAGGTTGGTGGTCAGTTGGGAGAATTATTAATCGGTAGGGGTGCTCATCATTTCCCTCAGACGCCCCCATCCTCAATCTTTGATGTTCCACCCCTTAGACCACCTGGTGCTCATCCATCAACCCCCAAATCGGCAGGTGATTGGGTGGTCACGGACGACGTCGTCCGTGGCTCATCCACGGGACCACCCTTCGAGACGCCGGCGGAGAAAGACGCAAAGGGGCAAAGTTAGACAGACAACTCATATTTATGCACGAGAAGAATCCTTTCTTTCTTTATTTTTTTATTTTTTCATTTCTCCTTTTGCTTGGTGTTAAGAAGGCGGCCATGTCGTGATTAATGACACTCCTCTTGATGGTTGCGTTCTTTGCAAACACCGCCCAATTTTTTAAATTTTTACATTTTAAATTTTTAAAATTAAAAAAAAATTAAAAAAAAAATTCTTCGAGTGTTTTTATTTCATTTGAATTTTTTATGTTTGAAAATGTAAACTTTAAAAGTGATTGGTGAATGAAATTTGTTTTTCAAGTGATGTTGAAGAGGAAAATGTTGGGAGTTTTTGTTTCCAACTCGCCAATGACTCGCCTCTGTTTGCTGAGTCGGTTCTCGTTTGACCCTCATCATCCCCCTTCTCTCTTACTCTTGAAGATGTTTCTTTTTCTTTTTCTTAGCCCTCATATTAACGATTGGACACATATGGACCCAATAAATAATTATCCAGTCGGATGACTAACAGGCGTGGATAATTTGCTTGGGCGCCATGTGGGGGGCTCGAGTTGTTTTCGAATCAAATCCCAAACGAGGTTGACATTTTTTTTTGCTAATTTTTATTTTTATAATTTTATTTTTAGTTATGATTTTTTTGGTAGGGAATATAAAAATGGAAATGTTTGGTTGATGTTTGAATGTGTTTGATTTGATGTAAAAATTGGTGCAGTGTTAGTGTTGTTGTTGGAAATGATGGACATGATGATTGGTTATGTTTTGATGGCGGTCAATATTAATAAAGGTTTTGTTTAGGTGTGGTTAATGTAAGGTTTTTGTGTTAAAGTTGTGGGGTTATTTGAAAGTGATTTGTGTTGTTAGTGTTTAAATGTAAATAAGGTTTTTTTAATTAAGTTTTTATTTAATTTTGTTGGTGTTTTGTAATTAGGTTTTTTTTTTTTGGTTTGACAAGAGTGGTCTGAGGTTATCTTGTTTTGGTTTGAGTGATTTTTTTTTATTTGAAATAATGAATAATAATAAAGTGGGTTAATGGTTGTTTAAGTTTTGTTTTGTTTGTTTAAAATGTTGTGAAAATAGTGGTACAGTTGAAAATGTACAAAAGTTAGTTAAAATTGGATGAAATTGGGCAAAAGTTAATGAAAATTGGATGAAATTGGGCAAAAATTAGTGAAAATTGTATGAAATTTGGCAAAAATTAGTGAAAATTGTATGAAGTTTGGTAAAAATTAGTGAAAATTGTATGAAGTTTGGTAAAAATTAGTGAAAATTTGATAGAAATTTATTGAAGAAATTAACAACATAGTGAAAAATAAACCAAACTATTAAAATTTAGTAAAAAGTGGATAACTTTTACCAAAATTCAACCAAACATAGTTACAAAATAAACAAAATTAGTGAAAAATCTTCAAAATTACTAATTAGTATAATCAGTCAACAAATTAAATCAAAAAACTAAAAAATAATCAAACATTCACATTCAGATATTTAAATAATAATTACAAATTATACCAAAAGAATATTAATATTATTAGTAGAAATATTTCTCAAACTATTTATTCATACAGCACAATAATTTAATATACAAGTAATTTTAAATATTTATAACTAAACTTTTGAATACATTCAACTAAATATTCACTCAGCAATAACAACAATCATTTGTCATTTGCAGCTGTAAATTATCCGGATGCTAAATTTGTACAAGTGCTGATAATATGATCAGTAAATTTGAACAAGATTGCACTTATGATTAGCGCCTGTTGACTGCAGTTAACTGCTAAGGTCATGTGACACCCTTGAAATTTATTAACTTCATTTTTTTAATATCTTGTTTCTTTTATATTGTTAAAAAGGTTTGATTAATATCATTATCACTCGGTCAAGGATGTTGATAACGTTTAATAGTGTCAACTTGTTGTGGATCGCCTTGGAATGCGATCTAGGTTATCCTACTGTGCAATAATCATCAATCAAAATATGCGATCTGATCATTTGATTTAGGTCGTGTCATACCATTGACATTTTAAGTATATGAAATCCAACACTGAATTTCTGCACAGAATTTTTTCCTACAAAATAAATAAATAAATAAAAATGTGTCACATGCGTTGGATACACTGAAAACTGAAAGAAACTTATAGAAAAATAAATAAAAATGGATGATTATATCGAAAAATCTACCTACAGATGGCAACCAATATTTAAACACAAAATTTTCTAAAACAAATCTTCTGAAACATTATTTGTTAAAATAATTTTGGATTTTACATTTTCGATTATCATTTTAAGATGGGGTTGGTATTGATAACCTACTTCTTCTAATTTTACTGTAACTCTATTAGCTGGAAATAAATCCTGGTTTCCATTCAAATGTATTTCTTCTTTTTTGGATTTCTCAATTTCATAGTTCTCTACACTCATAAGAACATTAATGGGAAATTGATATACACAAATATTTGATATGGCTTTTTTTATACCACTGTTTTATGTGGCTTTTTGCTATAACCATCTTTCTAAATATGGCTGGGTTTCGATTTACTGCCTACATCCAAAAAAATTGTTTTGGGACTTATTTTTTAGTCAGAAGTTAACACATTGAAAAACAATACATACAGTTGAACTTCTCTCAGTCGAATCACCATAGTTCACCGAAAGAAATTTGAGATATAGTAAATTCGAGTTACAGAAATAACTATTAATTAGTAAAATAATGCTTTGATATGAATTTATTGACAGTAAATACATATACGACTACATGAAATCAACAAACTTTATATGGATGTTCATGTTAACATATATAACATACATAATGTAAACAAAAAAAAATTTCGAATAGCAAAAATTATTTTTTTAAATAGTCACTGATTTTTTATTGTTGTATATTAAAAAAATTGACTATTCACAAAGTTCTCTAAAGTTGTTAACGCGCGATACATTTCGTCCATAAGTGTCACTTTAGATCACAAATATTCGCTACACTTTTGCTTGATAAATGAGGCACTTCCCTGAAAAATTCTAGTTTAGGAAGTTCAATCTTCAAAAATTCCAAATTTTACACACTTGGGAGTTATAGAAAAATTTGACTTAAAGAAATTCGAGATATAGAAACAATTTTTTATATAAAATGCAATCTTTACTCAAAAATTTTCGAAAAATTCGAGATACAGAAAAATTTGACTTATACAAGTTTGACTGTATTTAGGAACAAAATGAAATTTTATTTGGCGAATCTTTAACCAATCCCATAGAATTTATACGGATTTGTAGCTTACAAATAAATTACTTTCCTAGAACTATCTTATCCATAAAGCGAGTCATTGGTGTAACTGAATACAGCAGAGACGAATGAAATTCTCGAAAATTTTTATCAAGATAAAGAATTATCTAGAACTTCACTTGACTAGAACCTAGCAATAATATTTATTTATTTTTTATTTTTTAAGCAAAAAAAAATGTCTGAGTGAATATTTATTTATGTTTGGGTATTTGTAGAGTGGTTCCCTGTGGTAGTTGCGCTTCTTTACCTGTAACCTGAAACTGCTTGAACTCAAAGGTCAGGCAGGTGATTTTCAAATTAACTCTATGCCAGACTACCTGACTCCTAAGACGCCAGTCGAATCTGAGCTCACAAAACTATTTCCACCTTTTATTACCCAGCCCCAAGCTCCGTTTGAAACAACATTTTACGGTCCGAGTTTGATGAAAACCAAGCATAGTGCAAACTCATGTTACAAGATGGACACAATTCTTCTCTGGGGGCCGATTCTTTTGTAACACCCGTCTCCCAACCCCAATACTTACCCAAACCCACTCATACCAAACCTCTTTCTTCTCCTAATACCCTTTCTCACAACTGACCCTTAGCTTTATTCCGTACAAAAGTATAAAACCATTATAAAAAAATCGTTACAACACAAAATTTTAAATTTAAATTTAAAAAAAATTGGTAAATTATAGAAAATATTTGGATTTTAGAGATCCTTCATAACTTAAAATTTTACTATTATATGATGTAAAACTAGAGTTATAATAATGAGTATGGAAATATTGTTACCTGATTTTACCGTACATTAACTCGATGATAATTTTACCCATAGACTTGAATGCTAAACTATACCGTAAAATTGCTATTCGTTTAATTAATTATGAAAAATACAGTATACATTACATTTCTCTAAAGAAAAAAAAAATTATTCTTTTTACTGGTCTTAAATAGATGGAGGGTTTTTTTAAGGGGCGGGTTTGGTTTATTTTGGCGAGGATTTGATGATGAGCTCGTGCTCTGTGGGGTGTCTCTCGTTAGGCGGCGCCTGGATAATGTTGTCAGCCAGGTTAAGGAGGGAAAGGGGGGGACCAAGAGAGATCTGGAGGCGGCTAAGAGGCTCTTGTACCTGTACACGTCTCATCTCTCTTTCATGACTATGATCTGTGTTGTTGTCTCGAATTCCTTTACCATTTTTATCTGGAAAAAA
Source organism: Geophilus carpophagus (assembly GCA_034687075.1). NCBI lineage: Eukaryota > Metazoa > Arthropoda > Chilopoda > Geophilomorpha > Geophilidae > Geophilus > Geophilus carpophagus. The sequence continues at coordinate 25,001 of JAQFZN010000257.1, forward strand.
GAGATTTGAAATTGATAAATCCATCGAGATTTCGAACCCATGAGACACTTGGGGGTGGACAATTTGCAACAAGAGTTGATTTTTACTCGGATGCGTGTCCATCTTGTCTCCTTTTCGTGACAGGCGATGCACGAACACTAATTAAGGCGCTGAGTGACACGGGGGGGTGGAGGGGATGACGCGACTTCAAAGCAAGTTGCCGCCTCTGCTACCTCCTCAAGGATGGCGCCAAGCCACACCTGATTGCGTTCACTAGACCCCTCCTCGCCGCCCAGATCATGATCAGGTTTCAGAGGGTCATGCAAATAGAAAAAAATCTCTTCCCATTTCTCTTTCCCCCCGACCTGAAATGTTTGCTTAAAGATGGCGGGGGTTTGGCCGAGGCTGATATTCACCTGATTGATGGACTACTACACCTGAAGGGGGAGTTTTGAGCTTGAAGGGCCGTGAAATTAATGTTGTATGGTTAATAAAAGGTGATGAATGTGTGGTGTCAACGAGTTGAGGTTTTTTAATTCACTAGTGGGGGGTTCGAAGTGATGGGGGTGAATAATATCTAATTGGTGTTTTTGTTGATGAGCAGGAAGTTTCGAGCAATCACCCGGACTCCTCGAAGTGTGTGGTCAGTGGTCGGACAACGCGGGGAGCAGCGCGGGATCCGGGGGCAGCGGACGACCGTGTGAACATCTTGAAGAGCAACTGCGCGAAAATTTAGCCGATGCTATGATGGAGTCGCCGGTCAAAGAGAGACGAGGATCTTCCGGTGAACAGAGGTGCAGTACTTCAGGTGAGTTTTTCAGTTTTTCAGAGGAAACAGGGAGGAGGGGTTTGAAGGGGTCATTTTTCTTTGTGTCCAATTAAAGTGAGGGAGGGGGGTCTCTCTCTCTCTTTCTCTCTATTTTTGTTCTTTTAGTTCCAGCTCGTTTGTTGGGAAAGGGTTGAGGAATTGGTTAATTATTTGTGGCGCCAAATCACTTAAGTGCGTTTGGGGGACACATTCCTTGAGTGTCATTTACTGATAAAATTGTTGCATGAGTGTTTTATTGTTGTCTAGGAAAGGTTGCAAAAAGTCACTACAGAGGGGGGTGGAAGGGGGGGGGGTAAAGGAAATTTTATTTATCAAAGGGGGGCTGAAAAAAGAAAATTCAGTGATGGAAATTAAATTGATTCAACGAGGCGTAACGACGTTATGTGTAGTCGCACGTGCTGATGGACCTTGACTGGACTTTTACTTAGCTTGAAGAAACCATTGGTTGGTCCCTCCCCTCCTCTTCCCGCTCCCCCCCTATTTTTTTTATTTATTTTTGGTGAAAAAAAATTTAGAAACAAGAAAATAATTAATGAAAAATAGGGTTGGGGGTTGCGAGCCAACAGGAGCCATCTGTTTTGATGGGTACCTTTTTAAGTAGTCGCAAGTGGATTGTGGGTATTGGGTATCCACATGTTGTTGGTCTTGAAAGGATTGTGTGTCTGCGTCTTAAAAAGCGCCGCCTCTCGCATGCGGAACGTAGAGTGGGTCAGTTTTGTGGATGTTGAACAAGGCTCTTGTCCGACTAGGGTGGGGGTAGTTGTGGGTATTGGGGGGGCTTGGATTGGTTTTCTGCATCGCTTACACCTGTTTGAGGAATTTTTTTAGGTGGAGTGGGGGTGGATGAAATGCGAAAATGGGGATGATGAGGGGGGATTTGGGGTTTTGAAGCTGAAAGGGGGTGTGGGGTGTTTGAATTGAATTTTTGGAATTTTTTTTCTGCTTCTTCTTTTTGTCCCTTGGTATAATTGTCAACTGCTGAAAAGTATTGATTTAAATAGAAATGAAGAGAGGGGGAGTTTAATGGAAGAGCCCCGCGTTCCCAGATGTTGTCATTCCCATCCGCGTTCATTCTGCGCTGTTTTAACCCTCCCCACTCTGTTTGTGTCTCTACTTTCCCGTCATTTACTACGGAGACTCGTCTGTGACACTATAAAAAGACAAATAAAATGCTGGTCTTGTCAATGGCGCTTCTTCAGTTTTTTTTTATATTTTTTATTTCTATTATTTTTTTGAAATAAAAATTTATTTGTTATAATAAAGAGAAAAAGTTGAGTGGTAAAGGTGAATTAATGTTAGCTTGTGCCACCAGGTGGAAGAATTGATGGGAAATAAGGGAAAAAATGTAAATGAAGTTTTCTTTGTCGGCTTGGATCAATAGAAGTGTCTTATTTATTGCTTACCTGGCCACCGTAACCTGTTTGCAAAACAGACATTTGTTTTTTTGTTTTTTTTAATTTTAAATTAGTAGGGGTTTTGGCGCCATATTGGGGTTGGGGTTTGGGTTTGGATAAGATATGGGTGATACTAGAGGCATTTTTATAGATTTTAGTTAGGTTTTTTTTGACTGTTTTTAATAATGTTTAATTTATTACATATTTTAAATGAAGATTTAATAATTTAATAAACAATTTAATGCTGATTAATATTTTTAGTGTAGTTCCCTTTTAGTGTATTGAAAATGACCAATAATCTATACTAAAATCTGAAAAGTTTAGTAAACATTAAAATTTATTTTATTGAATCATGTTTTGATGTACCTACTTGAGTACATTTAAGCAATAAAATTATGTTAATAAAAAACATGGAAAAAAGATTTAACTTTGACTATTAAATCCTGGGTAGACAACATTCCAATTAATTAAAACCCTGCCCTTAAACCCATTTATGGTCTTTAAATTGAATTGTTATGAACGCATAATGACTTAGATGACCTATTAAAGTAATTTTTTTCTAATTTAAATTTAATTTTATTTAAATTTAAATTTTATAACAAAAATCCACACTAAAAACATGATATATTTATAGCACGATAATGTTTTTGGTAATACACTAAAACCCACGGGTCTACGACTAGTTAAGAACCACTGATCTAGATGATTGTTTATACTAAATATATCCATAATATCCTAAAAGCAAAACAACATTTGATGAAAAGCGCTTGAAGCAATGGATGAACATTTTTATATCTGAAACTAAACAAAAAAAATAAAAATAAAAATGAATTTAAAAAATTAAAAAAAAAATATTTTGGTCTTTGAATGTTTCACAATTGAGACATTATAGAATTGAAAGCAATTACAAGTTGTGTATGTTGGTTCCCAGACTTGTATTTTTCACTGGTGATAATTTGCCTGCTCTTTTTCTCCCCCTGTGTTTCTTTGTTGATGTCTCTATTCAATCCATTTTTTTACCTTGCTAATGTGTGGGTGTTGGATTATTTTCAATTTTTTTATTCACTTTATTCTACAATACTAATATAAGCCTGAATGTAATCAGTAATTATCGTGTACGTTTTTGACATGTCTATTGTGTGTCTCAATTTGCATATGGCATGAGTCACTGTCCATGTTACTCTTCAGACTCATCGCCAGGTGTCTTCTTTTCGATGTCAGGGTTCGCTTTAAGTTTCAGGTAACTAATTAGAGAAGGGGATAGATTGATATATTTATATATATATAAAGAAAAATAATTAGTTAATTAAAAAAATGTTGTTGTTGCTGTTTTTTTATTTGGGGAGAATTGTAATTAGTAAAAGAAATAGAAAATTAAAAAATTATTTTGGGGTTTTTAATTTTTTTTTAATAAATTTTAATTAGAAATTTTTTAAAATTATTTTAGATTAAGAAGACTTGGTGGGTTTAGTAAGTGGAAACCGTGTTTATTTAAGGCTTCGTGGGTCCTTAGCATTAAAATATCTTAATTTAATGTTTTTAAAAATGATAATCACAGTTACTTAATAAATTATTAAAAGAAATGTTAAAAATAAATAAAAATTATAAAGTCTTTCAAAAAATATATATATATACACTATTCATCGCTATTTAAAAATAATATAATTTAAATCCGGCATCAAATAATAATAATAACCCAGAGCCCCGGGGGTTTAGTCTCTTTTAGCCCTATGTTTCATATGGCCCTTTACCGAAAATAATTTCAGGCCCAGATCCAAGAATAAATAAATAGTAGATAGAAATTGTAAAAAATACAAATTATTTAAAAAATAAAAAATAAAAAAATAAAAAAATTAGATTCGGGCCCCGGGAGTTAGCCCCGGCTTAAGCCCCCTCTCTTCAGGCCTGGTTACAGTGTTAAACTAGAATTTTTGTGCCCGGTGCAAATATTATCCAGGGTCCCCTGCTTTTTGAACTCATTGCGCTTCTAAAGGTCACATATTTATTTGGCGATTCGCTCTGGGCCTGGGCTCACATAGCCCAAGCCTAGAACTAGTTGCAGAGCCCGGCTTACTAGTTAACTAGCGCATTCCAAAAGGTATTTAATAAACAGAATTGTGACAGAAATAAGAAATAACAAATGAAATATATAAAATAAAATCAAAATACATTTAAAATTGCAAACCACTTGACCTATTATTCGAAAACAACTTCTTGCATAACTGCAATAACATAATTCAGAGTGCAGTGCCAGCTTAACTGCGCAATCCGGATAAGTTGATAGGTAAATCGATATGAGCATTCTTCTCAGGTGAATGATAGTTGTCCCTTATCGCTCACGTTTGTCTCTACTCACTCCCCCTCCCAGCTCGATTCCTCTTCATCATAAGAAGCTTGTTAAAGTGAGGAGGACGAATCAAGTGTCTTCTTTGTTCCTTATATTCCTTCACCCAATCTTCTCTTATTCATCGATTTTTTTTCTCTATCTCTCTCTCTCTCTCCCCTTTTACATTATCATGACATTTTTCTCCCAACCAACCTCATCCCTTATTAAGTAGTCATAAACAAGATGCCAATCCGATGGAATGTTTGCATATTTATCCTATCACCGCTAACCCACGCCCGGTGTACCGCACTGATGTTATCTTATTGTTTCCTGCACAGACAATGTGATAGCACATTTTTGTCGCATTGTATCACGTTTAATGTATTCGATTTTGGCATTTTGCGCATGCCCAATTGCTCTTCTCCCTCGCAATTCGCTCTCGTCTGCCCCTGTGTCCACGGCCGTAAATCAGTCGGCGTCTGCCGTTCCACCCCCGCCTTGCAGAGGGTGAGTCAGGAGACGCGGGTCCCTTGGTGGGGTCGGTAGCTGCGTCAATTAGACTTGGAAGAGAGAGTATAAAAAGCTCGTGGACCTTCGTTTGCCCTTTACCAACGGATGTAACTGGATGGCACATTTGAGCTCTCTCGTTTGTTTTTGTTGGCTTCTTTTTTCACTTTCTTCCCTGTTTTTCCCTCCTCGCAGACATTCTCGATCGAATTCCTCTCTTTAAATTCTTGTGTGACGTTGCAGAAAAATATGAATTACTCACAAAGAACTTCTTTCTCTCAATGTTTTTGCCGAATTTATATTTTTTTATTTTTACTCTTCTCAGAAGTGCTTTGCATGTGCAAAGAGGTGAAAATAAAATATAAAAATATAAAAAAATTCTGAGATGTGGGTTAAATAGGGGTCCTGGAAGTAGAAACGCGAGTTTGAGCAGTCACGCAACTGAATGACTGACTCCATTTTTTTTAGGGGATAGTTTTCTCCCTTTCCCTCTTTCTATATGTCCTAATCCGCTCTTTCCTTCGTGACGAGGATGGATGTGTGTGGGTGGAAAGAGGGATTTGGAAGAAACGTTGTTGCGGTCACTCTTGTGGTCAGTGACAGAGTCGGGAAAGGGAGCTATCAGTTTTAGGGTGGCGATCCGAAAGGGATCTACAGCCGCGCCTAATACGCATGCGTGGATTTTTATTTATATTGTTTTATTAAAAGAATCAAAATGGAATTTTTCAATGTTGTATAATAAAGTTTTGTAAATGAGTTTTAGTTTCTGGTTTTATTTTCCGCTATTGGAACTAAATGGGAAAATAAAATATTTTATGTGTGATGACGTTTGCTAAATGAAGAAACTGAATTTGCAGATTATTTTTATTGGAAGAAAAAATTTGAAATTTATTTCCAAAGCTAAAAAGAAATTAATTGAAGTTAATTTAAAATGTTATTTATTATAATAATTAAAATGGCCGATTTTAGCATTGTTTACATTAAAATAAGTCATTTTGAATTATTTTTAATGTTAAATTTAACTTTTCTTTATTTTTTAATATAAAAATAAATTGAAAAAGGCTGATTTTAGCATTGTTATCGTTAAAATCAACTATTTTGAATATTTTTAATGTTAAATTCAACGTTTTATTATTTTTTAAATAATAACAGTTGTGTAATTACAAATCCATTAAACTGACGTTAAAATTAACGTTAGAGTAAAACGACATTCTCACTGCCTAACAATAAATTGATTTTAAATTCATCTGAATTTATCGCGCAAACAATTTTATCATAACCCCATTAAAAAATAATAAATAACGAAAAAATTGCTAAAACTGAGTTACCGTACCACCATAAAACCCAACGTGTCTCAACACAAACTATTAAACAAACAGCACAATAAATGACTACCATAACGCATCCTATTATTAAACAAAAATATAAAAATAATAAAAAAAAATAAATGAGGGAGCTTTAAAAGGTAAAATACGAGTACGCGTTGGTCAATCAGGTCCAACTTGACTTTGAATTGGCTTGCATGAGGGAAACGAAATGACCCCTGCATGGAGATGATATCGAGCGCGAGCAGCAGCAAAGAGACGCCTAAGCATCTTTTTCTCTATTGATAGATGGCGAATGGTGGGGTGGGGAATAAATGTCTTGGTGATGGCGATCGCTAGTCCATCTCTTCCCCCTCTCGTTCCTCTTGATGGGTGTGCGTTGCCATTTGATTGACACCCCTACCCACGCGTAGCCTTATATTGCTGCCCGCCCCCACAATGCACCACTGCTCATACATGCCATGGGGTTCCGCGTGGTTCCGCCAATAACACATCCCTTCTCTCTCACTGTCTAAATCCCCTTACTCCTCCACACCACCCTCCTTACCTCATAACCGCGTTTCTCGTTTTACACTAGTCTGAGGTTTTGCAAGAAAATTTGTCGAAATTCCATTCGAGTGCTCGCTCTGTATGTAAATTTGGTTTTATTGGCGAGTTTTAAGGGTCCACCTGGGGTCTTTAGTCGATGGTGTCCTTTTACTCCATTAAAAAGTGGTGGGCTGAGTTTAGGGGTTTTATTATTGTATAGTTCTCTAATGTATTTTGGGTTAGTGCGTTTGCTGGGGAGGTTAATTTGTCGCGAGTGCCGAGTTGGTGGATGAGGTCATCCTCCTTCTCCATGTTCGCACCCTTTTCTTTGTGATTGAGGCGCGTGTTTTATGCAAATTTGTGCCCCGCTCTTATTGAAATACCCTTTCCCTCGCCACATTCATTCGAGCAAATTTCTTTTGAGTGATAAGAGCGGCTTGGGCGTGGTTGCGGAGGAGGGACGCGCTTTGATTGATGACTTGTGCACCGTCTTGAGGACGGAAATTTGCACTTATTTAAATCTTTTTTTTTTCTTTTGGTCTTTTTTTGTTGGGTTTAGAAAAGTTGAGTTTGAGTTGGGAAGCTTTTTTCTATTTTTTGTGGGTTTTATAAATATCTGGATAATTAAAGTGGGATTAATTATAGATTTTGTTTGTTATTATTTTAGGTTTGATAGGAAATTGAATGGAGTTTGAAGTTTTATGTGTTTTTAATAGAATTAAAGGGATTATTCATGTATTTGATGGTTTAATCCGTTTAATTTAAGTATAGGAAATTGAAATCGATTTTTGGCTTTTATTTATATCAATTTTTCTCAATTAAATGAGCTTATTTATGGATTAAATTGAATTAAATCAATAAGAATTAAATTTATTTTTATATTTGATTTAAATTATAAAATAAAATAAAATAAAATAAACTTAAAATACACTAAAATTTAAAAATTTACAATTTACAATACAATTTACAGATCAATTTATTTACAATTTACAATACAATTTACAGATTTATTTATTTACAATTTACAATACATTTTACAAATTTATTTATTTATTTATTCAAATTTGTAACAAATTTCATAATTTTTCTAACTTTTTTTTCATTAAAAAAAAAATAAATTAAAAAAAAAATGTAAAAAAGAGAAATTTTTTTCTCTTTGGGGTGATAGGTTAGTGATGAAGAGAGGCGTTTCTTCCCTTCTCCGAGCCTCTTTGTCGGCGTCTTAGGTCCTGCGTCCAATTACCATGAGTCCCTGTTAATGTTCCGTGTCTCGAACTCTGTCATCGGCCCTTCGTCAACACGTCCACGCATGAACTGCATCATCAGCCACATGTGAGTTTTGCCCTCAAAACTCCAAATGGCTGCTCTGTTGCCCTTTCTTTACATGTTTTATTATAAATTTTTTTCATAATCTCTTTTCTTTACGATGAATTGAGAGGGTTGGCTAGTTGATAATACAATAATTAATGGTTGCGTGGGAGGAGGAGACAAAGACACGGCTGGACGCAGGTCCTGATTGCCCTTGCTCTTTTGTATGACAGGTTGACGTTGACCAAATATCCTCGTTTGTTGTGTTGCTAGTTTCCTGGTACTGCTAAAGAAAAGTTTGTATTTTGTTTTGTATCTTAGTTGATTAGTAGGCAGCCACCAGCTTCCGGGTCAATTGGGCTCAGCCAAGCGTGCGCATGCGCGATTATTATTAGTTGAGTTTCCTGTAATCACTCCCGTAATTCATCTGTGTGGGAAATTAAGTGAATAGAAAAAATATTATTAAAAAATGTCGGGGGAGCGAGTGAAGGGTTCGTCAAGTGGATCTATAAAAAATTAAATAAAGAAATTTAAAAAAAAATAAAAAAAAATGAATTTTTAAATTTTTTTTATTATTATTATTAATTTTCCGTGTTTGAGACTTATTTGAGGAAGAAAATGGCGTGGTGAATATCATGCATCTGGTATATAGTGTTAACTCCACCTCCATTTTGGCCTCGTTTTCAGGTAGGAGACATTATTAGTTGATCTCACGCTATACCTGTGTTGGGATCTGTTAAAACATGGTCGCTAGCAGCTTGTTAACAGCGCTGGGATATTTAATAAATTTTTTTAGAAATTTTTGAAAAAATAAAAATAAAATAAAAAAAGTAAAATGTTTTTAAAATTCATGTAGAAATTTGTTAGTTATTATATGTATCTATCTAAATATTCACAATTCGTGATGTGAATTTGTTATTTTATCTCCCAGTATGATCACGAATAAGATTAATGTCGGTTTCAACATGCGTCGTGCTCAGCATTTTGTGCGACATTTTTCACACGCACCTCCCCATTCCTACCACCATCTTGTTGATTTTTTTCCTTTTTATTTGTTTATTATCGAGTTGAAGATGCAACTAGTGTTTATTTGTGAGAATAATTTTTTTGTTTTAAACATCACTTTTATTTCTTTGTTTATTGACTCTTTAAAGCATATAATAAAGCAATTGGCTTTTTTATTTTTTATTTTTCAGGTTTTTATTTTTAATTTTTTTTTTAATGTTGGGAGTTTTTTTTTTTTAAATAAAGAAAAAATAGAAAATTTCTTGTATTGGCGTCTCTTCATGTCCACTTGTACTGGGGTCCGTCAAAGGGAGGGACAGAAACACAATGGTTTTGAAGAGGGAGATGCAATTTAATTGGTTTGTGACAATAGATGCTCGACCGATCCATTTATTTGTGATTTTTTTTTTACCCGGTGACAGTTGGCGTTCATAAGATGACAACTTGCATTCTCCTTCACTTTTCTTTACATTTTTTTCCCTTCAGTTCTTTGAATTATATTGTATTATATATTTCTTCTTTCGAAAACTTTAGGTTTATATTCAAATAATAGTCTGGTTTCATTTTTCAAATTTTTTATTTTTTATTTTATTTTTAATAAATAAAAATAATGAACGTAATAAAATGCAAACAGAAATAAAAAAGAGCAAATATATTCATTTTTAGCATTTTTTATAAAAATAGGCAAATTTTCAACTTTTTTCAATTTATTCCAGAATTCCAAGGCAGTATGGAAGAGTTGAGTTCAAGCAGCTCGCATTCGGGGTCCATGGGTCAGGCGTTTGATGCGCGGGCTTCTCCACCACATAGTATGGAACACGTATTGGTTTTCCCCGCAGATAATGGGTCGCCAAGTTCTTCATAATTTTTGAGGAAAATAGGATAAAAAAGAGGTAAGTTGTGTATTTGTGATTGAATGTGTTTCTTTTCCTTTATCGCTTTGTGTGTCTGCTTTGTGCACGATGATGATAATTCGATTAAGAGCCTTGAGCAACGCTCGTGTGCTGTGCCTAGTGTCAACAAGATGAGGCCGATGCTTTTGGCTTTGCGCTAGCAATCCTTTGAGTCCGCGGTTTCACTTGTTTACTTGGTCGAATTAATGTCATTTGGGTGATATATACCGTAAATGTAATTTGCTTTCCGCTTTTGCTTACTAGGGATAAATGATACGGGGAGATTTCTACCCCGAATCGATTTGGTTGATATTTTTGTTCAATTTATTAGTTAAGATGACAATTGTTAAGGTTTTATTTTGGTTTTTTATTCCGTATAATTTTATAAGAATTTACGTAACAATTTTTTGGATTTTTTATACAGTAAAATGTAGTAAATTTAAAAAAATATTTTATTTAAAGATATAAATTTAACGTAATTTAGTATTTAGATATACGGTATGTCAGTAAATACAAGTATCGTATCGGTAAATGTGAAATTTATAATAAAACCGATATGCTAATTTGATTTCTAAATATTATTTTAACAAATGCATCAATATCCAATATTATTTTAAGCGAATGTTGACTTTATTACGTCACAAAATTCGATTTTATTATCAAAATTAAGGTAATAAAGAAAATGAAAATGAAACGACATGTTTACAAACGTTTTAATTTTCTTTATTTATTGTTTCTTTGAAAGAGAAAAAAATGGAACCAAACATTTACTTTTGCTTCTCGCATTCAATCCTGAATCCAGCATCCTTTGCACACTTAAACCTCTTAAATATACTTTAAATTATTGTTTACACAAGGAAAAAGTGCATGATGACTCGCTTGTTCCGCTACTGATTTTTTCCCCTTCATTTTAATTGAATTGAATTTAATAATCAAATTCAATTATCCAACAATTTTATTCTCTATTTATTTATTTATTAATTTATTTTTTTATTATATTTCTAATTAGGCTCCCATAACCGGAAGTGTATGGGAGTGGATTCGAGGATTCCACTTAACTAAACCGAGGAGGAAACTGCGAGTTAATTTTTTACGTAATGATGGTTGATTAAGTTGAATTTGATGACACTTTGATCATGATGTTTTTCATTAAATTTTTCTCTTATAATAATTTTTGTTAATTATTATTATTATCATCATTATAATAATTAATTAATATTAATTACAAGTAAAAAAAAAAAAATACCTTGTTTAAAATCTTTGTGCAATTGATTGACGTAATTACACAAGAATCGATTGAGAAATCCGCTTTGCAAGGGTCACTGGGGAATGATAGAAGCAGTGTCCAGGTGGCGCTTTGCACGCAGTGGTCACTTTCATTGGTGGGCGGTGGGAAATGAGTAAAAATTGTTGCATCTGATGTTGTGCAGATGAGACGTAATTTCGTCGCTGCGATCGAATTTTTATCAGCGTACCCCGTCTTAATGAATGCCCTTTATCTTCATTGTTCTTTACAAACCCCCGTGTGGCTGCTACTGCTGCTGGGGAAACGCGCGCGTCTGTCGTTTGGGGTTTTATCACTCGATTTGGGGCATTTGCTAAGCAATCCTTTGATTTGCTCACGATGGCTTCTCTCTTGCACGTTATACTTGACAAATGTCTAACGTTTGTCGTTATAATGAGGCTGTTTCCGTTTCCCCTTTTGCCGACAATGGGACGCGTGCTGCGTTTCATTGTATTGGTTTCGCACGTGGCGTTTTGTCGTGACAGATCCTTTTGACGCTGTAAAGTGGTAGTTCTCGTGTTCTTTGTTCGCTGACCCAACACCCAACCCCTCAATCCATCCTTCTTTCTCATCTAGAACCCTGGTTTGAAAGTTCACTGTTAAACACACCAACTTATTATTATATAGGGTGATTAACGAATTTTAGTTATTTGAAATAGTTTCCATGAAAATTTGCTGAGAACTGTCCTTTTAATCACCTTGTATATATATACCAGGGGTCAGCAAAGGCCGAAATCTGGCTTGCCAAATCTTTGTACAGTCTGCATATCAAAGTTCTGTGACATTATTATTCACATTTTATTACTGGTGCATATTATGTCACTGTCCAAACAAGAAAAGAAGGGAAAATGGACTACAGAGCCTAAAATATTTACTATTTGGCTCTTTACAAAAAATGTTTTTTATACCCTGAGATATAAAATATACTCTGTGGGCACTCAAGAATAGAATAATTGTTTGAAATATGATTGGTCGAGCGTCTTCACAAAGGCGTAGTGATTAGAAAGTAATACCATGCTACTTCCTGCCATTGTAAATGAAGTGGACGGCATTTTGTTCGTTAAAAAGTAAATAAAATTGTGTATTTTACAAAAAATATTGACATGTGAAATTTTGTGATCAAAATAAGCGTTTATTGCCAAAAGTAGCAAATACATATATTACAGTCTGTATATTCACAATAATTACATTTGTTTTTCCTAAAATTTAATTCAACTAATTTTTCGTGTAGTAACTTTGTTTTCAGGGAGTTAGTGAAAAGGGGGCTGATCAATCATATTTGAAACAATTATTTTATTCTTGAGTGCGTACTAAATATAGAACCTCGATTATCCGAATTGCACAAGAAACAAATGTACCATTTGATTGACCAATCAGCGATTTTTGTAAAAATAAATTATAAAAATATATACAATCATTAAACTTAAAAAGAGGTGATTTTTGTCTAATAAATATAAC